>JABSTQ010006253.1:0-83976 GCA_013358835.2 Ixodes persulcatus | reverse complement strand
TGTAAGAAAAAAAACATAATTAGGCCCTACAACTCAATTACAAAAAAAATATATTAAAGAAATACCGAAATATGAGCTACACAATTTGCGATTGCGCAATCGCAGAATACACCATCTAAATCATACTTCTTCAAATCTTTCCATTTCACACCATCACATATTGTAGTTCTGAATCGTTCTTTTTCTCTTTCTCTATATGCATATGAAAATCCTTTCTCTACTCACATATTTAACCTATACATATATTTCTTGTTGATTAAAACACATACCATTGTTTCTCATCATACAATTTCAGTCCTTAATTTCCACCCATAAAACATTTACTTCTAAAACTATTACAAACTCACAATTTCAATTGAAAAAAAAAAGATTACGTAACACTATTCTCACTATTTCTCAGAAACAAATGCTATATTATTAATTCTTTTTTCTACCCTTTCTTTCATTCACAGCCAACTTCAAGATCCCTATAATTTGGAAAAGAACAAGCTACAATCAACAAAGAAGATTTTAATTTATCAGTTTTACAAAAGAGAAGAAAGAAGAAGAGAGTTACAACATGTGAAAAGAAATACCCCGCGGTTATTGCAAGCTCGTTTCTGGTAGGTGGTTTAGCGTCTCCCTTTTTTACAATGGACCTTTTGTAGAAATGCGCGGTGCGCATGCGCGGAGTATTTGATGCGCCTGGGTTCGAGAGTATCTAGTTCCAAACAATCCGCCATCTTGCATTTCTCGCCTTTGGGCGCCTTGGAGACCATCGAGAGTCGAGACTCAAGTTTTGATGTTGCGAACAAGGTGAACACGAGTCATCGTACTGACGACGCCCGTTCTAGATTACGACGTGCACCGCAATCATGCCGGTGAACTGTGTAGCCTTCTTCTTTGAAGGACCATCCCCGATGCGCTTGCCTCAACGAACTGTCCTTTTTGAGGTAGCTCCATACGCGGTCCTGGGTGAGGTTCGTACGGTCCGAGGGATGACGTACCCAGTGGTCAGCGTCAAACTTGAACGGGATGTTCTCATCCCGAGACATCGCGACTCAAAATGCTTCGAAAAGCAGCGAGTGTACCCAAAAAGAAATAATTGGTGTTGTGTGGATATTTATACAGCGAGTCGTTGGTCAGCCATTTAAAGTTGCGACGAGTCACTCGCTGTAGATGAGCAATTTAGCCAGTGCAGTACAACCGCTAGCCTGGGGTCTTTAACGTGCACCACGCAGTAGTGATACATGACCGCACGCCGGTGCGATGCTCATCCAGATCGAAACGGGCAGGGGTGGGGATTGAACCCAGGATCTCTGGGTTCTGCAGCGCGAGCTTTCGCTCCACGTGCTCCAAGCTGGTGTGCGCTAGCCCACTCGGCCACCGATCCCCCCCCCCCCCCCAAAAAAAAAAAAAAAAAAAAGAAAAGAAAACGAACCGGTAGCACACAAGAAGCCTAACGTGCACGTTGTTTTCTCTACAAATACTCTCCAACCCAGTGAGCCTCAGGTTCGCCCATCGCCCCATAGGTGGCAGCATATATTCGCCAAAAGGTCCATTGGCATTTAAACAAAAAACAAAAAAAGCAATTTTGCATTATTTTTGTTTTTTTCTGATTGGCTTAAACCTGTTATACCTCGGGTGGTACAGGTAGGAGAGCACTTTATTTTTCAGTTTGTTTAAATCTCTCCACCTAGAATTATGTCCCTATCTACTATCTAGCGAAACCACAGCCAGGGAACTGGCTTGGAAAATCAGCGGGGAAAGAAGACCCTGTTGAGCTTGACTCTAGTCTGACTCTGTGAAGAGTCATGAGAGGTGTAGCATAAGTGGGAGGCCGTGAACCCTCGTGGTTGTGTCGTGCCGACAGTGAAATACCACTACTTTCATCGTTTCTTTACTTACTCGGTGAAGCGGAAAGCGGACCATGAGTGTCCACGCTTCTAGCACTAAGTGCAAGGCCCTTCGTTGGCTCGCACGATCTGTTCCGAGGACAGTGTCAGGCGGGGAGTTTGACTGGGGCGGTACATCTGTCAAATGGTAACGCAGGTGTCCTAAGGCGAGCTCAGCGAGGACAGAAACCTCGCGTAGAGCAAAAGGGCAAATGCTTGCTTGATCTTGATTTTCAGTACGATTACAGACCGCGAAAGCGGGGCCCCTCGATCCTTTTGACTTTAAGAGTTTTAAGCAAGAGGCGTCAGAAAAGTTACCACAGGGATAACTGGCTTGTGGCGGCCAAGCGTTCACAGCGACGTCGCTTTTTGATCCTTCGATGTCGGCTCTTCCTATCATTGCGAAGCAGAATTCGCCAAGCGTTGGATTGTTCATCCACTAATAGGGAACGTGAGCTGGGTTTAGACCGTCGTAAAACAGGCTAGTTTTACCCTACTGATGACTGGTCATTGCGATAGTAATCCTGCTCTGTACGAGTGGAACCGCAGGTTCGGACACTTGGTTCATGTGCTTGGTCGAGAGACCAGTGGTGCGAAGCTACCATCCGTGGGATTACGACTGAACGCCTCTAAGTCAGAATCCCGTCTAAGCAGTGCAATGATATCGTGCGCACTTGCAGCGTTTACAGGTGACGTTAGAGTTTCTCGGGTCGATCGCGGCGGGCCGCCGCGATTCCCGGCTCGACGACGCCACGTGGACGTGGGAGCATTAGTCGTTCGCCGAGGTAACGGTGCGAGCGACGCTCCCATGCACTCGTTTTTGGTGTGAACCGCTGCGGTGTCAAATCGTCTGTAGACGACTTAGGTACCTGTCGTGGTGTCGTAATTAGTAGAGCAGCCACCACACTGCGATCTATTGAGGCTCATCCAGTGACCGGGAGGTTTGTCCACTATCTCAAAAAAGATGGATATCCTCCGTTTTTATTTTTTTGTTTGAGACAGGTACGAAAGAAAACTTTTTATTTTATTTTTTTATTTTTTTACACATACAGGTTTTGTGTTTAAACGTTTGGTCCATGTGCTCATTTCAATCGTGGATAACATTTTGTGGTTAACCGTGGTGTTCCAGTACCCCCCAGGTAGCACACCATGTCGGCCGATACTGGGATTACGTCGGCCAGTACCGGGAGCTGTACGGCGGATCCCGGCCAGGGACGCCGGTAAGAAACGGACTTCGGCCGATATCGGGGACTCTTTGTCTAAACTGGCCAGTACCAGCCGGAAAATTCCCGATACCGGCCGACATCGTTTTCTTGCTGTAGCCACCGGCCAGTCTAGCCATGGAGTTTCCGGTGACTGGCCGATATCGTTTTCTTGCTGTAGTCACTGGCCAGTCTAGCCATGGAGTTTCCGGTGACTGGCCGACATCGTTTTCTTGCTGTAGTCACCGGCCAGTCTAGCCGTGGAGTTTCCGCTGACTGGCCGACATCGTTTTCTTTCTGTAATCACCGGCCAGTTCAGCCACGGAGTTCCCGGTGACTGGCCGACATCGTTTTCTCGCTGCTTTCACAGGCCATTCGAGCCTTGCAAGTGTTGATATGTAACCGACATAGCTTTTTCGCTGATGATGGTTACAAATGACTGTTAGGTTAAACTTGTCTTCAATATGTTAAAAGGTGACACCTAATATTATACTTAGCCTCATATTAACGCCGCGTCATCCTTAAACCAGTTAACAAAGGCTTATTTCAGTTTTGTTAAATAGGACGGGATCAAACATGGCTGTGGAATGAAAATTTAATTTGGTTTACATCTATTAATTGTTTTGAGCGCAGCTCTTAGGCGCCCGTTTCCGGCTTGAGCGGCATCGCCGTCGCCGTCGGCGTAACCGCGCGTTGCATTATGGGAAACGTGCCATAATGGAACGCGCGGGTCTCACTCGTGACCCGCGCATTGCATTATGGGACGTTTCCTATAATGACGTCACACGTGACGTCACGTGTTACGTCACAAAGGTCCCGCACGTTGTATTATGGGAAAAGTCTAATGATGCAACGCGCGGGTCACTCGTAACATGCGCGTTGCATCGTGGCGGCAAAACTTGCTTTCGATGCGTTGGGCATTTTTACTGCGGCACTGCGCTTCCGTAAAAATTTCCACCTGTTCTCAACGGCAAGTCTCACGGCTTACACAGGGTTTTAAAGAGCTTCTTCAACGAATGTCTACGAACGAGTAGAAAACGTGTCTTCAGAATGCTGCCGCCAGCCTCCATAACGCTCCAAAAAACGCGATTTTTCAACATGCAAGATGGCCGACCGGTGGCTTCACTCTCGCGCTGCAGCTTCAGCGACCAAGCGAAGATGTGCGATCCAGCCCTTTCCCCAGGCAGATGCCGAGCGCTCCGCGCTAGCGGTCGGCCTCAGTGAGCGATCCACCCAGTGTCACGCGCTGCCACCGCTTTCATAGCGTCTGCCCTCGATTTTTAACAGTTTCGGTTCCGATTGCAATCTTGCTGAAAGCATGAGGTACTGATCGGAACTTCATGCTTTCACAAAAATGTTGATTGTTACTACTTGATTAACGGTGACCCCGAAGTTGAGACACTATTTATTTTTCCTTACAGTTATATAAACCCGATGAAGACAACTACAACTACTTTTGTACGAGCCGTAGGATGCAATAGACCCTTTGCGAAACTCCCAAAAGCCCGCGCGCGCCGCGCGACAAATAATGGGAGTCCTCGGTACGCCCCTCCTCCCGCTACCACATGGCATACGTGAGTAGGCACAGGTTACCACGACAACAGAGCAGCCGAGTTGGGCGAGCGACGAGAAGACGGCTGCCCCTTTCTCATCCCTCTCCTTTGTACCGGCTCTGTCGTCTGCTGCACCAACGCTTTGTCGAACCTGGTCGAAACCTGCCACGGTTGCGGTGAAAACTAAATGGATTCGGTGACACTTCAATACGTGAAGGTAAGTTACGACGAATAACGTACTGAAATGAGTTCACCTGTCGCGATGCCTTTACGCTGCCACAGATACGGTGCGCCGGCAACGACGTACGACTCTGCGGGATGGCTGGAACGGCTGCTGGCGGTAGCTGCCGGGATGCGCGCGCAGTCGCGGAGGCGCAACGAGAAAGCGCGTGCGCGTGATCTGTACCGAGGGTTCCCAAAATTCCCTGCCGTCGTGGCGCTGTACGTTTTGCAAAGGGTCTATTAAGCAATACCAAACACGTATGCCGTAAAGCGACCGTCATCTCCGAAGGCGAGTTCCATCTGCGGAGTATTTGGCGTATTGTCTTCTAGCAAACGACATGCCAAGCAATTCATCCGAATAGGCGCGCACAACGTCTTCGACGTAACGCCATATCTTGGGCCTCTTCGCTGGCAAGGCGAATGAGTCGGCAAAGACTTCGCCGAGAACGGCTTCCTCGTCGTCACTCGAGCTGGAGCTAAGCTGGTATCTTCGTCGCTGTCGCTGATTTCGCTGCTACTGCGTTTTATTAGACTTCCTGAAATTAACTGCAACGATGTCATCGCCGCAGTATGCTCGGGCCAGTCGGTCATGACAAGAGGAACGAAAGCAACCACAGCAAGAGAGCCCACCCAGCAATCGAAACAAAAAAAGCAGCGAAACCCCTTCATTCCCCCGCGGCAACGTTGATAACGAAACTGAAATGTTGCGATTGACTACAGATCGTACTCCCCCGAAAAAGGCTCACATCTTTCTGCATGATCATAATCGAAACATCACGCGCACCCTATTTTGAACCAGAAAGGGCTACTACATTCAACTCTTACGCGCTTATTAAAACCAGATCTGCTTCTCGCTACCGTCGCTATCACTGCTAGGGCATTTTATGGACTGCTTACATAAACCCCTGCATGCAACACGGCGAGCGTTGCACTCTGGGAACCAGTTGGCCAGGGAGGAGAGCGGCATGGTTTCGGTTTCGATTGACACGTTGACAAGAGATTATACAGAGAGCGTGGACTATTAACGGCCACGATCTCACGTTTTCTGGTCTCGAGAGCATCATTTTTGGTCTCTAAACTAACCTAAATGGCCAGACCTCGAAGCTATAGCACAATCCCGAGACGTATAGCTTATCTTCACACATGCTTGTTGTATTATTGTACACGATCGAGCCTTTCTGTTAGCGTCGCGAGGTACGTGGACTAGCCCGAGCTGGGAATCTCGACGCTGCGTAGCTCGGGTATCTTGCTTGTGTACGAGTGAAAAAGCTGTAACGACCAATAAGTTTGCATACACCGAACTCGCACCTTTACAGCTGGTCATTAAGTGTGTTTGTTTTGCGCGTCCATAGACGAAATATAATTTTTTGCGTCTACTGTTGTTCTTATACGCCTGAGTACGTGAGGTGAAACTTGGAGGGGCCATTGAAAAGCTCAATTTGAACACACTTCTTATCTCTTACCTGTTCTGACCCGCAGCACTGCACGAAGCTAAGTCCCCACCCGCTTGCATTCCACTAATATTCAACATCGCGCATGCGCATAAAGTTATTCTGCAATCATATAGGCAGATTCCCACATACAAACCGTTTTAAGAAAGCAGAAGTCGAGCAATTGTGTGAAGAATGTCGCACCGTTCGTCGGAAGTGCGCCGGACGGGCGTGAATCTCTATGCGGTGTGCCAAAGGAACGAAATTATTCAAAGCCCATTTTACGGTTGCTAATGGCCGTAATATTTATCTGTTTGCTTTCTTCCTGGCTGAGTATTCTGAGATAATTTCAGACACACCGTTCAGACACAGATCTTGGGCGTCGGTAAAAGCTCGTCCCAAAAAGCTTAGCGAGGAGTAGGAGACGCTTGTTAGAGCCTCCGTCGTAGCTAGCCGACCTCGGCGTTTGCGAAAACATAATCTCCTATCAGCGAAAAATTTGAGTGGGCGATATATGATGACACGAGGAAGACATCATAGTAATTTTTGTGCAGTAGTGAGGTCGAATTTATTGTGTTTCCTTAAACGTTCATGCGTCAACGCTGGGCTCAACTTTGATACTCCTGTGAGGATGCGGCTTGCTTTTCGCCCAATGAAGCAAACAAGAAGCGGACGTTTGGGAGCAAAATACGTGTAAGGCTCAAGGTGACCAAATTTTAGTTGTAGTTCACTGGTGCTATACGGGATTTTTGAAATTAAGCTCAAAGATGAACTCGTGGGTGAGGTGACTAAGCCACCTCTTACTGCGTTTGCACACGCACACACAATATCCGGTGATTTGGGAACCAAGGAAATTGCCCCAGTTTTCGTTTTGTATCGTTCGAGAATGAATGTATTGCACATTTGTAAAAAGTCAGATAATCGAAAACGCAAGCGGTGCATTCGGTCACCGCGTGATAGCATGAGACGAAGCTGCTCAATCGAAACCGAAACTGAGTGGCCAACTAGTTCCCAGTGTGCACTTCATCGAAACGTCGATGTACTTCTTCCTGTCCGCGTTTTTTTTTGTTTTTTTAGAGTAGCACAGTAGCACATATATATAGTTGCGACTTCGTGTTTAGACCAGAAAAGACCTCATCCAGCATCCAGCCAGCCGTTGACAGACTTTGCTAGAAAGCCGATCCAGCATCCAATCCAAAGCCGGAAAGGTAAGCACGGAAAAATGGCGAGCGAGACAAGGTATGTGTTGGTTAAGCGTTGGCGTGGTTCGCGGCATGGTTCAGGTACAGTGGCTCCAGGGTTAAACAAATTGTATGTGACCGTAGTAGCGAGTGAAAGCGCTGGGTGTAAATCTATGCGGGGCAGAAATCGCTCGAAGTTACCCGCCCGTGCTTTGATTTTGATGTTCGTGTTCTGTCGGTTTGGTCGCACGTAGGCCTAGTGAACCAGCTTCCGCTCAACAACGCCGGTAAGCACCATTCTGGTGGTTGACTCCACGGCCCTTCGCAGTATCACGACGATCGTTTCGACGGCATGCCCCTCGAGACGGAGTAGCCGTCAAGTAAGAGAAAGTACGAGCAGCAGGAAGGGGACTCGGCCGCGGATTATTTCGTAGTGGCGAGCGACGGCACTTTTCTACCGTTTACGTTCGCGCACGTTTTTGCATCGGCTTTTGCCCGTTCGTGGTGTAGATGTCCTTTGACTTTCGTTGCATCGCGCCGTTTCCACGCTTCGAGCGCACCTTCGGGGCTCCCGGCCGAATACGGGCGAGTGTCGCGCCGCGAGCCCGGCGAGACGGCGATCGGTCGGCGGCGGCCTCCGTGTGTTGTTGTAAGCGTTCGGGCGTGAGGAGCGTCGTCTCGCCGTCCCGCTAGCTCGTCGTCCCATCGTCGCGCTTAATTCGTGGGGAGGGGATAGGGATAGGGGTTTCCAGCACTGGTGGCTGGCATCGCGCGGTGTCCGGAGATGAAGGCGGTCTCCGGGGGCGACCGCGCCGTGTAGGAGGAGGCATGCAAGCTCGCCGAGACGCCGCTGCCGGGGCATCGGTTTGTGCCCTCCGCGAGACGCTTGTCCGTTATGTTATTTATCCTTGCATCAGGGTTTAGATTATAACGGTAACCTTGCATTGTTTACCATACTTCGCAAAGTCGTAAAAATTTTTCTACAGGCGACTCCTAGAGCCACTCGTCAAATTTCGCGGCGCGCGATACAACTTTTTTTTTTGCGACGCTACATTTTTTTGCATTATAACTTAGCGGCATATCGAAAATTTCTGCTCGTAGCACAATTGCACCAATGCTTAAAAATTCCGCACGTACTGGCTAAACGCCATCATCGTGAGCTCGGCTCTTTTTTCCAAGTTCACATCAAATAAAACTAGGTACCTTCAATGAAAATACGGTTTATGTCCAGGCAGTTACCGGCATCCTACGCCTTGGTAAGCGCATTCGCGCGTTGTGAAGTCCACCACCAGCTGGCACAGGGCCCCGTCCTTACCTAGCGTGTCGTCATATGCAAGGAATGTATACTCCGTTCGCCCCTAAGCTGAGACTAGAATCTCCGCCTTCAGGGCGAGCTCGCTGGCTTCTGCAGTGCTTTGGGTGCGCGTGCCTGCGCGTTCGCACTTGTGTTAGCAAGGGCAGAAAGCTCGTGTTGAAGGCGGAGCTTCTAGTCTCAGCTTAAAGGGACAGTGAACCAAGGAATTTAGTGTTCATAATAAGTGGCGCACATTCTTTCCACGAGACAGCAGCCGCCGGTGTGCGCGAGCACACGCAACAAAAATGACGTCAAAGACCTCCATTCGCGGTTAAGATGACAGTGCAATGTATGGGCTTCGAGTCAAAGGAGAATAAAGACAAGTTCTTCATCTACACAGTGGTGTCTGGTGTAAAAGGTAAGCGATTAGTTGGTCTAACAAGCACGTAGCTTTCACTTGTAGAGATGAAAAGCCTGTATTTATTCTCGTTTGGCCCGAAGCCCATGCATTTCACTGTCCTCTTAAACGCGAATTGAGGTCTTTGAAGTCATTTTCGTTGCGTGTGCTCGCGCACACCTGCGGCTGCTGGCTCGTGGAAAGAACGTGCGCCACTTATTATGGACACTAAATTCTTTGGTTCAGTATCCCTTTAAGAATGAACGGAGTATAGTCGAAACGCCATTGCCGTTGCTTGAAAAACTGGATGTAAATAAGCTCTTGCGCGAAACCTCGGTATCACGAAACCGTTGCAAGTAAAAAGCTACAAAGCATGGTGTAAACAGACCTTTACGCGTAATGAGCACCGTTTGTTTCTCTTTTACCGCTACTTCTATTACATGGCGTGCACCGGAATGCGATGTCGTCGTGTTTCATTGTGGTCGTGCTTGGGGATATAGCCATGGAGTTATTATAATGTACGCTAAAGGTTGCGAAGACGTGACAGTGTGAAGTAACTTGAATGAACATCATGTCTGACCACGCCTTTCATTCTAGGGAGGAGGACTACAATTCATCGAAGAGAATGACGAAATAACGGTGGCGCCCATCCCTCTGTTGTGGTTCCACTTATGAAACAACGGCGTGCGGCCAAGAAAAATGTCTGGGGCGGACATCTTGTCTCGTGTGCAAGCGGGCCAAGCAGCCAAGCACCAGACCCTGACTGGCCTTCCTTCAGAGCATCAAGTTTGCAGAAATGCAGTAAGTATTATTTTGTACTGTTCCTTTTTATTTTGTTCTTTTCCTTTTCATCTAAACTCCTGATGATGTGCTAGCACACATTTTTTATATGCCCTCTGTTAGCATGCTTGACCACATTAGCTTGCATGCAGTTGCTCAATTTAGCTAGCTCCGTAATATTGGTAATGACACATGCACATTTACAGTAGTGACCGAGTCCTTCAATACGCTACTGGTCACACAACTTTCTTGTAATGCTGTGGGAAAGCATTGCATGCTGCCAAGAACGGCCGTGGTGCTGTCCTACTCTGGAGAGGTTCTACGGACAGCTTAGAGGCTTGTTTTTATCTGCAGCAAGTTCGCTTCGGCGCCGTGCTGTGCAGCTTGTGTTTGTATCTTGAAATATTGTACCAATGGCCAGATTTTGGTGTTTGGTGAGATTGAGGTCTCGGCAGGCTTGTACTAAAGGAGCTGACAATTCTTTAACAGACACGTCGCCTGCTAACGTGAGTAAAGAGGGAGGGTTTGTCTGCCCGGGAGTGCCATTTGCTGAGGGAAACAAGACGCCGTCGCGTCGTCTGCTACCAGAACCGATGAAAGGTGGATCATCTGTTACGCACTTTATGCTGCGAGTGAGACGATAGAAAACAAAGTTGCATTGGGAACTTTTGCTATTTAACAAGGGACGCAATTGACGACCCATGCTTCACTTGGAAGTGCCAATTCACTCTAAAGCGTCATTTGCCTAGGCGCGAGGTATCATGTGACCACAGAGCAGCCGCTTGCAGCCCGAGTTTTGTTTTCTATCCCAGGGCAAGTGTTCTTTACGCGATTCTCTCCCATTCTTAGACGGTTGATAGTTTAAAAAAAAGGCTGACCTGAAAGCCCAGGAAATGGCAGTTCCAACAAGGGTACAGGCACCGTGCTAGGCCTAATAGCCACAGACCTGTATCTCAGATGTTTAAACTGGTGCTTATCGCAGCCAAGCGCAGCGCGTCTCACGTGCTTTGCCGAAGAATCAATATCGTTTTTATTTGCTTTGATTGTCAAAAAGCACCATAAAACGTTGTGGGAGCATTCATAATTGACCATACAAGCCAGAACTGTGAAGTTCCGAAAATTGGGGCCGTGTCTTCCTTTCAGGAAGGTTATTTGATTAACACAAATGTTTTTTTATTAAATTTATGAATATTGCGTACAAATTATAACGTCTCTTAAATTTTTACAAAAATTTGAAACACTCTCACTGTGTCTGGCAACCATTCCAAAGCTACCCAAACCCATCCGAAACACCTGAAGGTTCGGGCGTTCTTCTGAAACTTTCGGAAACCCAAGTTTCTGAAAAAGTTTCTCCCCGTCGTCAGTGCATAATGTTGATCAGCAAAATAGGTAATGCTGTCTTATGTTATGCCTTGCTTATCTTGCAGCTTTCGATGCTCAGCTGCTACGGTCGTGATAGACCTGCACATCCAGAATGGGCACCTACAGCAGCAGAACAGGGAACTGCAAGTCTGTTCGGCAGGTGCTCAGGCACGTGGTGTCTTTCAAGCACCAGGGAGAGCAGGCGAGGCCCGGGGAACAGGCGACACCCCAGGAACTGGCCAAGCCTGAACCACCCGAGCTGTTCCTGATGCCTCTCAGCAACATGGAACAGTTTTGTGCTGCAGAAGTGCAGCTGAAGAACTTCACCAACAAGACACTGCCGGTATTTATGTGTCCTCTTTTTCACAATATTGACGGGTATAAGGCTGCGATTCTTACTTTGTGGTTTAACTCGGGTTATCTGCAGATTTAGGCAAATGAGGTTGAAATGTGGACTGAAATCTTTCACTGTAATATTTCAAATGGACGCCCACCCAGACTGTGTTTTAAGCACAGTCTGTGGCAAATTTAAAATGAGTAAGATGCCCCACCTTCATTGCGGGCCTTCTGTTATTTATAACAGCGGAGTGCACGCACAGCCAATGCACGATGGAAGGCTATTTATTGTAAGGGACATCCTTAAACTGAACCCTGCGATAGAATTGTGTCAAGGTGATGCAACGCCAGTTGCACGTTTTGCAAGTCAGCTTTAGTAGCCTGCGTATAGTTTTTGCAATTGTTAAACTGCGTTTCATTGAGGCTACTGAAGGGAGAAATGCTGGACGGTGGCCACCAAAAATTAAGTGTTTGTGCGTCGTTACATTTTTGAACAGGTTTTTCCACCCGAAGGTCGTGTAGACAAGAGGCCTTCATGTGCATCCTCATCGAACGGCATTTTAAGTCTTTTTCAACTGCCATTTCTTGAAATTTTTTTAAGTAAAACGTTTTACGACGGGGGAAGTGAAATCGCCCAACACATTTGCCTTTGGGTGCTTGAATATGTCGGCCGGCAAATAATCATAAATCATGCTGATTTCCTACGACACCTCTGCCCCCGTTTTATCCTTAGAAGTTCAATTCCGCACCTGCAACAACTCGCGCCGTAAGTATGTGTGCGGAGCATCCACAAACCCGCCTGCGTGATTTTTGTGTTTAACGCTTGCTTGGCAGAAGGATCGAGATGCTGTAGTATATATTGGGCTTCTTTTGGTTTTATTCCTGTTCTCACTTGAGGCTATAGTCAAGAGATCTATATATTTAAGGCGATAAATTCATTTGTGCTTTTGGCATCTGCTACAGAAGTAAAGGTACAGGCTTGAAAATAACTTTTAGCCTTGTCCAAAATCGCTTTTCAGCGTGCCCACCATATGCGTATGCCCAAACGAATTTGTAAAGGGTTGCTGGATAAATTTTAATTAATTGCATCTTTACTTTACATAAGTAGGGCATTTCCAAAATGAGATGTTAACCTGTCCTAACCAAAGGTCACCCTATGAGAGCAAATAAATTTTCCAAGGTGAAAGAGTAACTGTCATTGCATCCGCCACTTCATTCAGGGGGTGTGAGTGCATGCGTAGCTGTGTCTCCAGGCATAGCGTACGGTAGTCACACAAGCGATTATTACATACGGCGAGCTTGAGCTGAGTAAGTTGGTTCATTGGCCTACAGGGCCACCACGGAGTAAGCACTAATCAAAAATATGGAAAGAAAAATATTCACACTGTGCTGCTGTTGCCATTTTGTGCCACTATGAAGATGGTTTTGGTCAATTCCTGCTTTTTATGCCTTTTTCAATTCCAGTCTTCGTAAAGTCATAAAATAGGCAATAAATTTGCAGGGTGACTAGCCAGCAAACTAAGCTTTAACGAATTCAAGATGCGCAGGGTCTTGAATGCACTGTTTTGAGAACCACATACATTATTAAAATTACTGAGTGGATGCTGATGAGCAAAGATGATCCATCGAAACGTTTGGACAATTTGAACGATGTAACGAATGTGACTGACTAATGAGATTTAGCGGAGTATGGAGGGAAATATTTAAAGTTTTCTGGTTTCGTCTAAGACAGGTAGAGTTGCCATATATTCAAACATTTTTTTATTCTCTCTCCAGTAAATATTGTACCATATTGATGCATGTATAGTGTGGCTTCCTGCATTTACCTGGGCATTCACATTCTCTTACTTGAGACATGTTCATACCTTGTATCTGCATGTATAACTTTATTGACATGTTGAGAACACATTTTGTCTTTCTAGGAGGAGCAGCTCGTATCTCTAGGAGACAGCAAGAACCTGCAAAAGGTGGTGCGAGAGATGGTGGGACGCCTGTTCTCAAATCAAGTCCAGGAGCAGTTCTCTCTCCTGGGCTACCGAGGAAAGTCAAGGTTCAAGGACGCCATGATGTGCAACGTGGGCATCGGTAATGCATATCCATTACTAGCTATTAAATTGATGGTACCTCTATTGGAGCTCAATAGACAAGCAAAATCTTTGAAATATGTTGACAATTAAAGGGAAGCTGAAACACTTCTTGAAAAGAAAACGAGTTAGAGGTGACTTCTGTCGTATTTTTGTCCTGTGAATCTGAATATCGCTTTCGTTTTCCCCGAAGGTGTAACTAGACACGAGAAAACACGAAAAACCTCAGACGAGTCGTGACGTCGTACTAGGATCTTTGGGGTGCCAAGCACGTGTCGCTCGTGTGGGCAGCGCGTGCAATTGCAAGCTTGCCAGTTGTATTTTTCCACACTGATGCCAGTCGTGACGTCTATTTCTGACCTTTTTAAAAATAGCAAGAGTTCACGTGCATAGGTTTGACAGGAGCTAAAGATGAGCGAGAGCAGAAATTCCGAAAACTCCCAGCATGACGTCACGTCCGGGAAGGAGGGGCTTCAGCTGTACTTTAGAAATTAATTTCTGCAGCCTCCGTGCACCAGATTGAAAAATAAACGATATTCGTGATCCTGGAGGCCAAATGAAGACGATTTTGGTGTTCTTCCTCAAATACAGAACAGCTTCAGTTTCCCACTAAGTCTTGCAGTATGCAAAATTTAAGTCGTCAGTTCCTGTCGTTTTTTTTTTAAATTCGACTTCGGAACCTTCATACTCAAAAGCAGCGTTTCGAAGTAACTGTCAAAAAAGATTTTGTTGGTCTTGTCTTGTTATCCTGTTAGTTTCCAGGTTGAAAATCTAATGAAGACCATTTAGAGGCCTTGGTCTCTAGAGTGTCAGTTGGGGAAGTTTTGCTCTCTTTTTAGCCACTCATCTCTGCGCCCCGCCCCCTCTCGCCCTCCGCCCTCCATTTCAGATTGATAGGATGTTGCAGGAAATAGCCATATGCCTTCATAGAATCTGCACCCTAGCGTGGTAGCCAAACTCAGAATTTCCACCTCTGTGGTGCTCTCTTTCTGTCACCTTTGAATTGCAGGCTAGGTGAGGAACCTATATTTACACAAAGGAAACGCTCACAAACTGCGGTGTGTGAACAGCACCTTGTGTGTACAGTCAAATCTCGTTATTGCGAACGTCGTTATAACACATTTTTCAGATTTACAAACATTTCAAAAATCCCCTTCCAAATGCCTATTGGTTTCAATGCAAAAATATTTCAGTACTACGAATTTCAAAATACCGAATATTTCAGAATAACATATAATTTAAAAGCTCTTATATGCAAACAACACCTCACTATTACGAATTTATATCTAAAAAAACGGCCGAAAGCAACGATGCATGGCGAAAATAATTTTAAATTACAGAAAGACGCGCATTTTGGCCGCTTGGCGGCTCCCGCAACGCCCAACCATCATCATCATCATCAAAGATCGACCCGGGAAACAAATCTTAACCCTAAACACCTAACTTCACATTGCGACCGAGGCCGTCCACAGGAAGGTGGTCGACATCGAATCGTTCGTCCTGCAGCGTTTGTGCTACACCTACCAGAAGATTTCTGATTTCTTCTAGTAACTGTGCCGTGTTCAATCGCGTGAGCGGTGCCAGTATGACCAAGGCCGTCAACAAGGTGGACGACATCAAATCGTTCTTCCTGTAGCGTTGTGCTAGACCTATCAGAAGTTTTCTGATTTCTTTAAATAAATGTGTAGTGTTCAATTACGTGGCGCATTTTTTGTTTTGTGTTTCGGATAAAACCGAGCGTCCGGATATTCCTATTTCAAGGGTAGGTAATTTTTGCTCAGACATAATTACAATTTACGAGTTTTTCACTATAACGATAATTTCAGAATTACGAACGATTTTCGCGAGTCCGATGAAATTTTTTCTATCGAGATTTGACTGTAGCTAGTATGCAAAGTATTGGCTTCCCCTATCTCTCAACTAATCTGTGTGATCTGACAATTATTTTTACAGGTGCCATACAAAGTCGCGCTCAAGGGTGCAGCGTGGACTCGATGGAGAAGCGGCTGACGAGCAGAGAGGCAGGCAGGGGCAATAGAGTTAAAAAGACCGACACTCCACTGGTGGTTCCAATCGCCTTTGAGGATGAGGAACACTGTCGCTGAGGAGCTAGCTGCTAAAAAAATTTGTATGTTCCCTTCTTGTACTACCCACAATATGCATCTGGGTGACAGATGAATGGGGCATGTTTCAACAAGTATACAATAATTGCCATGAGTCTACTGTATACATGGAGAAAGTCAATTGTTCACACAGAATTGTTTCTTAAAATTGCACAAATACTAAACTGGCTTGTTTCGGGTCAAGTCCCAAAAACATGTTAAAAACGGTCAGCACCTATAAAAGATATGAAAACCAATAAAATAGTTCAGACCCGCAATTACGCTGGCACTGATCTGTTATTACGCTGGGACTAATCCGCAATTGGACTGGCTCTGACCCGGAAACACGCTGGCACACTGATGGTTTCCTACCGTACCACCGGTTCCATGCCGGGGATCTGTGTCGGGAGCTCGCTGGGAACATCCCGTATTCCCGGCATCCCGGTTTCCCAATAAGTTCCCGGTACCGGCCGGATTCCGGCATTGGGCCCGGCCGATGTCGCCCCTTGGGGCATTTCCGGTACTGGCCGGTATCAGTATCCCGGCAGGCCAATACCGCCCCGTCCCCAACCCGGTGTGTTGTGCTTCTTGGGCAGATGCGCATTGATGATAACGTCGTGAGTGACAGGAGCAACATTTCTTTTGAGTTTAATCGCTATTTTCAGCCCGTTTTTTCAACTGAGATAAGCGAATCGAACACCATTCCCAGCGATGAAAGATCTGACGCGTACAGCTTCATATCAGAACAGGGTATTGTGTCACTGCTGTTGTCACTTAACGTTTAAAAAATCGACTGCCCAAATGGCCTACCAAACATGTTTCTTAGGAGATATGCTGAATGGGTTGCTAAATATTTTACGTGTATCTTTTCGAGGTCATTCAAGGAATCTGTAATACCAGACGACTGGTTAATAGCAAGAGTTGTACCAGTTAAAAAAGATGGTAAACGGGACTCAATTGAAAACTATTGCCCCATTTCTTTGACTTGCACGTCGTGTAAATTTTTGGAGCACATAGTAAACAAACATTTAATATATTTTCTTGATGAACATGACATACTAAATGGAAATCAACACGGTTTCCGTAGAGGGTTATCTACAACAACGCAACTAATTGAATGTTAGCATGAAATATCCCGTCATGTAAATGATCGTTTACAAGTGGACGCCATTTTTATCGATCTATCAAAAGCGTTTGATCGCGTACCTCATCACAAGTTAATTAATGTACTCATTGTCCTCGGTGTTCGTTCATTATTAATAAAATGGATAAGAGCATACCTTACAAATCGGCAGCAGTTTGTAGATATCGGTGGTGCTCCTTCCGATTTGTTAAGTGTATATGCAGGGGTACCACAAGGTTCTGTGTTAGGGCCATTGCTTTTTCTGATATACCTTAACAGCTTGTTTACTATTAACAGTAACGGGCCAGTAAAAATAAGAATGTTTGCTGATGACTGCATAATATACACTCCTATAACCTCCGTGGATGACCAGATTAAACTGAATAATACCTTATCCAATATTTCGGCATGGTGCAGCGAAAATAACATGAAAATCAATACCGGAAAAACTAAATACATGCATATTACAACAAAAAAGAATGCATTGTGTTTTGATTATGAGCTTGATGCAGTTAAGCTTTCCAAAGTTGATAGCTACAAGTACTTGGGCGTGATTATCACGAGTGACCTAAAATGGAACAAACATGTGGACTATATAAAAAACAAGGCAATAAAAAAACTCTGGTATCTGCGAAGAAGGCTGTTTAGGACACCTCCTTCGGTTAAGACTCTTGCGTATAAAGCCCTGGTAAGACCGACCCTAGAGTACGCATCCGAAGTCTGGGATCCCTGGCAGGTCA
Organism: Ixodes persulcatus; assembly: GCA_013358835.2. Taxonomy (NCBI): domain Eukaryota; kingdom Metazoa; phylum Arthropoda; class Arachnida; order Ixodida; family Ixodidae; genus Ixodes; species Ixodes persulcatus. Next base: position 66,296 of record JABSTQ010006253.1, on the reverse strand, counting down.
CACTTTCAAGGGAGCTTGAAAACGTACAGTCACTGGCTGTGCGCTCAATCTTTTCTGACTTTAGAAGTACTACATCTGTTACGACGCTGAAACGACAGGCTGGTTTGCAGCCACTAAAAAACCGAAGAATGTTCCAGCGCCTGAAATTGTTTTTTCAAATATACAACAATATTATTAGAATTGATAAATCCAAATATGTGAAGCCGAAAAGCTACCTGCTAGATCGCCTGCACCACCCGAAAGTTTTAACCGCCATTGATGCCCGTATAAATATTTTTAAACAGTCATTTTTTGTTCAGGCGGTAGAGTTGTGGAATAAACTTCCTGCTAGTGTCGTTGCACTGGAATCCCTTTCTGAATTCGAGAATGCCATAAGCGTATTGTTTAACCTGTAAGTGTGACACTTCTTGTGGGTGTATGTGTGAATGTATATTTTTGCGGTGAGGTTCCCAAAGGTTGATTTTCCAAGTGGTGCTTGAGGTGTATATTTTTGTGGTGCGGATCCTGGAGATTGCTCTGAATGTTAATATTTGAAAGCAGTGTTGTATTTGATTTCCGTGTTTGTATTACCCCCTCCTGCCTTGGCCCTTGAAGGGCTGGCAGTATTGTGAAATGAAATGAAATGACTCGGTGGGTGTTATAAAAATGGTCTTTTAAACCATCATTCAAACACCTGACAGTCTGGCCTACATAAGTAGTGTGGCAAGGATTATGTAGGCTAGACTGGCAGGTGTTTGAATGACCGTTTAAGGGAGCATTTTTATAACACCCACTGAGTCGTTGATGGACATTTGGCAATCCACTGTCGGGATTGGTTGCGTAGCACATTTTGAAAATTGTTCCGTAATAAGTAGGATATGAGACCCACTCACAAGAGAAATAATGAAAGCGCAAAGAATAAAGCATCTGGAGGACAAGTGTGTATGTAGTCCTTCTATAGCGCTGTCGACGAAAGAGCTCCAATTTCTATCTAAACGATAGCGGTGAGGGAGAGAGATGAATTGTAAGAGTTTCCTTTTTTTCGTTTTTTTACTTTTTTTCTTTTTGTCTTTGTTTTGTCGTTTGCTTTTTTCCTTGTATGTTGTGCTATTTCTTCTGCCTATCACATTCTGGAAAGTCAATCCAGACGTTGACGAGCAGAATGAAGTAGTCGAATGCACAAGAGTTGTAAGTTCAGCGCATGTGCTTGCTTTTCTGAGTATCTGATGTGTGATTCTTTCTCTGCACTGTCACCGTAGAATATGCAAAACCGAATAATGACATTGGCATATTTGTCGTGCCAAACCCTGTCACACTTGTTCCGAACTCTGATCTCCACGAGATCACAATACCATCGTTTCTGGTGTAGTGGCACGGCAGACTCAGTTGTTTTGCTTTAGTCTTTCTAAAGGAGACACTGTAGTTCGATTCTACTCATCTATGGTGTAATAGATATACACCATATTTGCAGAGCTTGTCTCTGGTTTTTGTAGTTCCATCAAAATATATTTTAGCTTTTAAGTTATTTGTTATTGGGCTTGTAACTTAACAAGCTTCTCTGGATTGAAGGCAGCAAATATCTTGCCAGCACTCATTGTACGCGTTTGAAGTATATTGCGTTAACATAATTGACCAAACTTTTGATTCTTATTTGTCACTGGCTCAAGCGAATTGTGCATGCTAGGATTGATTTTGTTTGTTTGTTTGTTTCACATAATCGACAGCACATTTTTCACCTTTCTACTCAGTGCAGCCCTCGCCGTACAGAAGCTAGCATCAACTAGGCCGAGTTGTTCCTGCATCACCAGCTTAGCCTGGCAAAATTGCTCATCTACAGTGTAAACCAGTGTCTCCCCTACTGGCAGACCAACCTTACGCTGTATAAATCACTAAAACGTCCAATTTGACTTTTTTTTGACCAGCTTAGCCGAGGTTCAAGTCCATGGCAGTCTGCAAAGGTTGTTGTTGGAAAGCTGCGTTATATATACAGCTGTGTAAGAGCAGCTTGTCCTGGGTGACAATTTGAAATGCATTTTTATGTGTGAGAAAGTGAAATTTGCATGGGCATACTTGCAATCTGAAACCTTACCAAGTTTGTTCTGAAGTCATCCTCTTGAGATTTATATACAGCCGTTTCTGCTGCACATACACTGACTACTTTAGCCAGATAGACTAGATCCATGTGGAGGTAAACAGGTGATTATCAACTGCTCAGTGCTGTCCGTGGTGACGTCCTCTCCTTATCAGATGACTTACTTTGTTCGCAAGGCATTTGAAAGGGAGAGCATGTCAGCTGCTGCATGATGCACTCAGTACTTGGCAGTCGACGATTGCGTGTTCACCCTCATATAGATCCCAACTGTACTTCAAGCTCAGCAAATGTGACACTAATCTGATTCAGGCTAGCTGTGGTGTGCTGAGCGGTATGTGTAGAGCTAGTTGTGTACACACAGTGGCTGTGCGGTATAAAACACACCCAATTGGCGGATTAGTGCAGTCTTGTGTAGTCTCATTAACGTTTTGTTTTGGCGTGCATGTTATGTGTCCACACTTTTTTTTCCTCGTTTACCAACAGTCCTAGCTGTCTGCAGGGAGTGAGTGTGAAACATGCCAGCAAGTCTCTAAAGCAGTATGCAGTGCAATGTTGGTGTATTGCACAAGCAAGAAAGAAGAGACTCCACGTTTTGGAGTTGTGGCTGCGACATAGACATTAGATGGTTTTAGCTGAGCATCTTTACGGCCCGCTCTGCTCAGCAGGAAAGCACGTGCATGCGCACAACGCTCTGTCAGCAACGACCAATCAGAGCGCAGATGCCGCTGGAGCAGACAATTCCTGCACCCCAAAGGCCCCTGCTGGCTGAGTGTTATGCGCATGCCTGGTGGCTTTCTCGCTCAGTGGTTGAGCAAAGCGGGCCGTAAAAAGCTCTCAGATAAAACTTTTTCTGATAGGGGGTGTCTTACGCATGGATATTTTAGGCAGAGGGATGGCCGACATTGCTCACATCACTTCTCAGTATGAGCTGCCGCTCATCGTAATACGAAAATTATTATTCAAACTTCCTCTACCCCTTTCGGACAGGTTTTGAGACATGTGCTCCTGGCAGTATTGTCGGGCTAGACATTATTATACCCAGATCCACTTCAATAAATTCTAAGAGAATGAATTCAGTTGCCACATAGCTTGTGCAAAACTAAATCTGGATCACACTCCTCCTTCCTGTTTTCCACTGTATTTAGAACCTTGTCTCAGTTTGTGATGGAAGAAAATTGACCGGACAAACAATATTACTTATAAAATAGATGTCCCATACATATAACCTGCATCTACCAACCGCTGTACACTTTCATCCCTGTTCTACACTGAATGTAGAACGGGGATGGTAGGGAGGCTTTTTCGTAACTGAAGGGTTCGGCTATGATTTATTTTCAACCATTTTAGTACCCGTTTTAAATGGACCCCGCTACGACCAGAGCCTTATTTCAAATAAAGAAGGCTGTCTGTTCCTTTCGCATCGTATTTATTTTTAGTACAAAATGCGAGAAGTAATATGATCCAGTATCAAAGAGGAACTGGCAATTATTATCACAGACAAACTCATTTAAATATGCAATCATATTTTTTTCTATTTGCATCTGTTCTAAAATCGTTGGCGGCTGCTCTATACCAGTATTTTGAATGCTACAGAACCTGCTACAAAAGGTTCAAATGCTGCTTTCATCACTGTGAGCTGTATATGTCAAGGATATGATTTGTCGTTGTCTCAGTAAGACTAATGAATCGCTAATTTATCTAAAAATGCTGGATGTGAATATCATGGACTGCGCACCTATCGTGACGAACGACAATGTTAAACTACATGCCAACTACTCCACCAAGCTCGCTTGTCTCTCGACATGCCCTTTTAAATTAAAATAGATGATTTTGATTATGAGATAACCGGACCATTTGTGCCCCTTGGTCATCCAGTGTGTTGTTACAGGTGTGTCCCTTAGGGCAATCAAAGTATTTTTGTTGTGATATAGTTTCCAGATAGAAAATAAAATAAAGACAATTAGTGCATTAGCTACAAAAAGTTTTCCTTTAATATGGGCTGCTTGTCTTATGCCCCTCACCCCAGTTTGGAATTTCTGGATTATCACGTGCAGCTAGTATTGATTTACCCTGTCATTCTACTGTGGTGTCAATTCTCTTTACAGGTGCTGTAATGAAGGACTCGCCTTCCCGGGTGCATGGTCGACTTGCACCACCAGCTGCCTGAGAAGTGTGAAGAAAATTTCCTGGGCCCGTGACATGCAGCCTCTTTCATCCAGCGCACACCTATGGCGCCCATGATTACCAGCCGATCTGTAGCTTCACTGCAACTGGCAATAAATAATTACGGTAACAATTTTGTGTGTTTGATTTACTACCCATGTATGCGTGGCAGGTGGATGTGGCAGATGCCACATCCACCTGGATGTGGTTTACACGCATTCTTTGTTAAAATTACCGTTGTTAGGAACATCATTTCTATTAAGGTGTGAATTGCACACAAAACCAAATGATAGCCCGTAAAACAAGACCGGGAGCTGTACGGTTTTAGCCTGCTAGCCTGGGGTCTTGCTGGTATCTTGCGGTACTGCTGGTACTACGCCGGGGATTCGCACTTGCAGCAGCCCGGGAATTCGCTGGGACAAAACAAGACCGGGAACTGTATGGCTTGAGGCCGCTAGGCTGGGGTCTTGCTGGAATCTTACCGTATTTCTGGTACTACGCTGGGGATTTGTGCTGGCAGCATCCCGGGTACCCACTGGGACGCCCAGTGCCGGGCGTCCCAGTCAGTCCCAGTCACTGGCCAGTGACTGGCAATCTCACTGGCCCGTTGTCGCCCCATGGGGCGTTTCCACCGTGACCCCAGTAGGATCTTGCCGGCAGACCTGTACCGTCCCAGTCCCAAACCGGCGAGTTGTGCTATTTGGGGAGGGATGTGAAGAGGAAATTATTCTTTAGTACGAAATTATGCTGCTTCTCAATTTTTTTTAAGGAAAGAAACTAACAATATTCTCAATATTACTGTTATTATTATTATTATTTTTCTTTTCTCATCTATTCCTACTGTTTTTAACCGGCATATATGTTCTTGTCCTTATTTCTTGGCACCCATGAGGTATAGCAATTGGCCATTTAGTTGGCCTGACTTCCTTGTTCAGTAAAAACTGTTCACTTACCAGACATCGTTCCGAGTGACTGGTATTGTGGGTCCGGTTTCAGTTTGCATGATTGTTTTTAAAGCTAATGTGGACGCCCGGAGCTTTGGCACTACGCCCTAGCTCCCCTAACTTAGAGTTGGGGTCTTCTAAAGTGAAGACCAGAGCTGGATTTCCTTCAAGCTCTCAGATGTTAGAGTGGGGTCTTCCATGAGGAAGCCCAGAGCTTTGGACTTCGTCCTTAGCTCTTAGGTCCTATGGGTCTTCCGGGAAGAATCCCAGAGCTTTAGGCCTCATCCTAGCTCGTTGATCGTTATGTGGGTCTTCCGTTTTGTGGCCCTGCGCCTCTTCATTGCGCATTAAAGCTAATATGAAGCCCGAAGTTTCAAACTGGTTGGAAACTCCCTAACACGTATTTGGAGTCTTCCTTTGTGCCATTTCCGTTGTGCAGTATAATGTGTGTTGAGAGTTCGTTGTCTGGGCACTTGAAACATGGTTAGTGTCAAGTATGCACAGTTTTATTAAGTTTTCTTGTACTTTGAATTTATTACCCTCGTTTTTTTTTCTTCAATGAATGGATGTTATGTAATTTCATAAATAAGTTTTGAAATTTCTTTTAGAAAGTTTATTTTATTAGTTGAATGTATCATTTTGTGACGGCTGTTGAGGTCTAAACTATTGATGTTATAGTGTTGTAAAATAGCTCTAGTTAGGTGACAAGCCGTGAAGTAATGTTCCATATCAATACATTACTGACCACATGGGCAGGTGGATTCAGTCGTAATATTAAATCTTTGGAAATAAAAGGGAAACCTACCATGACCAGGGATCAAGTGAGTGATGTAAGCATGTGGAGGGAAGCAATAGGGAATATTTTTTATTGATGGCACCCATTTAAGTAATTCTGTTGTTCCTTCCTCTTCCCTCCACTCCCGATCCCATCTCTGATAAAAAAAATTTTAAAGCATCTTGTTTAATATTTCTTTTAGACCGAGGTAGTAAAACATATTCTCCGTACCGCCGTGCTGATTCAGCGAATTGATCGGCCAACTCATTGCCGAAAATTCCGGAGTGGCTTTTGACAAGTTCGAAGGAAAGAGTAGTAATTGATATAATAGAGATAATGGTTTGTTTTATTTCGAATATCAAGGGTATTGTATTATCAGGATTCGCAAGTGCCTGTAATACAAATAAACTGAGTAATGAGGATGCTGTTTTGTTTTTCTTGAACATTTGCGAGGAATTGAAGGGCTTTAAGAATTGCAAGAGCCTCAGCTTCAAAGATGGTGTTGTACTTTATGAGACAAAAGTTTCCTACTTTCATATTTCTGCCGGTATTTCTAAGGATAACGAAAGCTGCCCCTACATTATTGAGAAGTACTGAACCGTCTGTGTATATGAATGAAGAGTCAGCTATCATTATGTTACGTACATCATAATTTTGGAAATAAATATTGAATCTTTTTGAAGGATTAATGATCCAAAGATCTATTGGGTATGATATCTGATTTGGGTGTTTGGATATTGTGCCAAACCTATGAGGTTCTTTAAGTTGGATATATGAAAGATGAATACGTTAATGTCAAGAGTTATATGAATTGGTAATATATTGCAAAGCGCTGGGAGACATTTATTTGGTACTGTACAGACTTTTCTGGCTATTTTTAATAATGAAATTCTCTGAATGAATTTTAATGATCTTAACTTATGAGAGTTTTGCGATGATGTCCACCATGCAGGTGCGGCATGAACAATATATCTTTCAATGCAATGCAGGTAAATTTCTCTAAACTGAGCTTGGGTTACTCCCAATTTTATAGATGTGAATCGTGACAAGTTTTCTGTATGTGTATGAACCTTTTGTTTAATATATTGAAGATGGGGTAGCAATGAAAGATGTCTGTCGTATATTACACCAAGTATTTTATTTCCGGAAGGACACTCAGTTTATTATTTTGACATTTAATGATTGCGAGTCTTTTTAAAGATAATCGCCGTTAGTTAATAATAAACAATTACATTTAAAATGGTTAAATTCTAATTTTTTTATATTGCCCAATCTCCTATATTTTCAGCACTTCACTGTTTTTTCCTTCTAGTTCACGCCTAGAATTTCAATCTACAACCAATACAATATCGTCAGCATATGCATGTATGTAAATATTGTAAGGGAATTGCATTTCTAGTAAATCGGATATGAGCATATTCCAGAGTAAGGAGCTAAGCGGCGATCCTTGTGGGCATTCTAATTTAATTTGTTTCGTTATTTTCCTTTCATCGGAAGTGATATATTTTATGCTTCTATCTATAAGAAATGAAGAAAGAAGGTAGTATATGTTATTAGGACAATTATTCTGTTTTAAAGATGCTAAGACTATTGGATGACAAAGGGAGTCGAATGCCCCGGAAAAATCGAATGACACCACAATTGCTGGCCTAGAGCGTGTTTTTAAAGATTGCAAATATTAGGTTAATTTGAAGAGTGCCATTGTGGAGGACTTATTATGTGTGAAGCCATATTGATTTGGTTGTAAAAGATTATTTGTGTTAAAAAAAATATAATCTATTATAGAGTAGCTTTTTTAAGATTTTTCCTAAGATAGAATTTAGACATAAAGGTCGATATGCATTTGGTAGTGATGTATTTTTGTTTGTTTTAGGGATAAGTATCACCTTGGCGGCTTTCCATTTTTTGGGAAAGTAGCCTTGTTTTAAGCAAGAATTAAATAGAGAAATAGAGTGTGAAGAAAGATTGCGTGATGTTCCCATAAGTGACGTATAGTTTTGACATTAAGCCCATCTAATCCTACCGCACATTTAATTCTTAATTGAGAAATTATTTTACTAATTTCGTATATAGTGAAGTCACAATCTTGTGTGGAGTAATAAGGTGTTACAATGTTTCGTCTTAACCCTGTGATGTAGGGGGAGTCAGTAGATGGATCGTCATTTTGAAAAAGGAAGTTAAGAATATATTCAAATGATTCTATATGAGACTCTGTGTACGTTTATCAATTTTTATGGGTGGTAGAAGTAGTCGCGTCCTCATTTTATCAAATGCTAATTTGTATGGAATTTCAAAAAGGGAGGTTTTAGTGGCCTCATAGCGAAGGGTGTGCCAGGATGTTAATTTGGCCTCTTCTATTGCTGTTTTATAAGTTGCTTTATATTCATAATATATTTGTTTATATGGTATTATCGTTTCAGATTTACCTCGTTGGTATCTTCGTCTTAAGGCGTTTGTTCTTGATCTTTTTATGTTAAGTTCATTGGACCACCATGGTACCCCTTGTTTGTTCGTACGTATATTTCTTTCGCATTTTTGACCCAGTTCTGATATTTATAATAAAATATATTAATAATTTGTTTTATATTACTGATTGAATAATCTTGACTAGTGTAATTTTCCATCCATTTATCATTTTTTAATAAAATAAAATATTTTTAAATATCCTTTTATAGTTCGTCTTTTTTGAACTGCCGGGCTATTGTTAAATAAACCAAATGTAAGGTAGTTATGATCAGTTAATGATTCCATGCCGTTTACTTCCCAGTGTTTGACATGATTATATAGGGAATGGGAGACTACTGAGAGGTCCATCCAGCTTTGTCCGTTAATAGTGCTAAAGGTTGGTGATGATTTGGGGTTATTTAATACTGTTACGTCATGTGAAATAAAGAAATTTGTAACATGTTCCCCCTATCGTCCGTGATGTCTCCCCCCCCCCCATGCCCTATGTTTCGAATTGACGTCTCCCGCTATGAATAAACTTTTACCTTTTAGTTTAATCATGACTATATAGTTAGTCGTGCTAAATATTCTGAAATTGGAATTGTAGGTAATATGTAAACACAGATCATGTGTATTGCAATGTTCCTATATGTACATTGCAGTACAATTAAATCACTCAGTAATTATAGGAAAATTTGAGCAAGTTTTATCTCTTACCACTACGGCACATTTAGGGTTGTTTTGTGAGAAATAGTTAGGTTCTCCCATCGGTATACCTATAATCTTATTATTTATGACATGGGGTTCTTGAATGAAAACGAATTGCGAATTAAGTTCATTATAAGTGTGACTTAGGATACTGGTAGCAGTTTTTGATTTTCCTAGATTAATTTGTATTATTTCTAATTTATTTGCCATTCTCCCCTATGGATACTCTGTGTTTTCCCGAAGACGTTGGGTGAAAAACTCTAGAGTTCCGCACTCTCTCGCTCCAAACGGATGATCAGCATTTTGTCTTCTGAGAGTGCATGCGCGACACCTTCCTTCCTCATAGTTTTTGAATACGCAAGATGCAGCAGGATGATCTGCTGCACATATCGTGCCGAAAATCATCTGCGACGAGCATCTCGAGGCGGTGTGTCCATAGGTGCAACATTTTATGCACCTTGGAACAAAGAAGTTTTCCGTCATTGCGCACGATGTCCACCCTAATCGTAGTTTAGATTTTTCGTTAAAGTGTTGGTAGTCTTTGACATTGACCTCAAATATGCGAGTGAGGTTGCCAGATTTTTCTTTATATGATGTACAGTGTTGTATATCCTTGAGATCTGTGACAAGTCCAAGATTTTGTTTTTGGAGTGCCGCCCTGAAATTCGTCTGGCAGAATATCTGGATCCACTCCTGTCACTCGAAATTTTGGTTTTCTTTTGAGTGGGCGACGGAGGACTAGGATGTTCTTTGTGCACTCGTGTTCTTCGATGGTGTTTTGCAGGTTTTGTAATCTTTGCAACGAGTTGGATTGCACAGCTAGTCCGTCTCGGATGTCCTTGAGAGTGACGTCACCCAGTTCAAGATTTTGTGGGTTGAAATATTTTTTTACTAACACCCTGATATCATTGCTCGGGTTAGTATTTCCGGGAGACGTACGGAAATATATGAGCAGAGCATGCTCCGGCCGATTGTTGGAGGTGGCCTTTTCAGGGGGGACATCGGGAGGTGCCAGTTCTTGAGCGGCGGTCCCTGCAAGATGTGGTGATTTTCCAGGCCCCTCCTATCCCGTCGCGCGGCCCCTGAGCAGGTCTGCATAGCTAAGGATCTTGCCTCGCTCTTCTAATTTGGATCGCAGTGCTTCATTTTCTGTTTCTTGCTTGGCGCAGATGGTCGTCATCTGCGCAAAGCTTTGCAGAATCTGGCTCTCGGTGTGTCTTTGTTAATACGAGATTTTTCATCGCTGACTAGCTGGATGATATATCGATGGATGTCCAAAATTGATTGATGAACATCCATCGGTACCAGCAGGGGAGGCGATTTCTTGGTCGTGTCAATTTGATTTTCAGTCATTTTCTCTTTCTTTTTTTTAGTACGCTGTTAAGAATGTATTAAGTAAGTCAAATCTGCAATTTAATTGATCGTTTCTGAGAGCTCGTTCTCGTCGGATTTGCCGGTGTTCTGTTAAAGTGCAAATCCCTTACCTTCACTAGAAGAAAGGCGTAGCTGGGGGGCTGTGATGCACGTTTTGGACTCCCAGGAGACTAGGAAGAAGGAACTGACTTCAACAACGCTCTTTGGATGTTGATTGGTGGAGTCGCTGATGACGGTATCTGCTAAGATACGTTCGTTGGTTCATTCACACCTACGTCACTTTCTTCTCCCTAGTCTTCTGGGAGTCCAAAACGTGCAACATAGCCCCCTGGTGTTATAGTTACCATTATACAAGGCCACAAATAAAGATTGCAATGTATTTTGCCACACTCGATTTGAATTTTAGTGTATTTTTAGTCTGTAATAACTCTATGACCGAGCGCTTAACCCTCTATTCTTAATTCTGCCCAGTTGTGATGCGTCGTCACAGAATCGAGCTCTCAATCGCTACCTGCGCCCAAGATGGGAGTGGGAGCGGTCCACGATTCCAAGCTCCAATTCCCAGACGACTATGAGTATTCATATTACGATGCTGGTATCAAAATGGTCCTGATAGTCTTAGGAATGTAATCGCTATGTTTTTTTTACAACTCAAATTACCCTCAAATGTGAATTAAAGGATTGGAACGATACAGCTCACCGCGGTGGATCCAGTATCTTTCTCGTCTAGTAGATAGGGACAGAACTCTAGGTGGAGAGATTTAAACAAAACTGAAAAATAAAGTTCTCTCCTACTTGTACCACCCGAGGTATAACAGGTTTAAGCCAATCAGAAGAAAAACATGAATGAAAGCAAATTTGCTTTTTTTTTAAATGCCAATTGGGAAAGAAGTGGCGTAGCTAGACCACCTACCGGGAACGAGCTTGGAATAACCGAGGGGTATTTATTTTCACATATTGTAACTTCTTCTTTCTTTTTTATTTCATCGTAAAACTGAATCAAGTAAAATCTTCCTTGTTGATTGTAGATTTTTCGTCTCCAGATTGTAGGGAGCTTGGCTGTTAATGAGAAAATAAAGAAAAAAATGAAAAGAATTAGGATTTTAGGATTTATTTCTGAAAGTAGTAATTTTAATATTCCGCGATGTTTTCTTTTTTTTTCAATTAGGATATTACGGTTTATAGTAAGTTTAAATGCATGTTTAGTGGTATTGTGAATTTAAAACTAGAAATGTATTTATTCGATACAATGTATGTGATTAATCAGCAAGAATACAAATCTAAAGTTCAAATATATGATTACAGAAAGGATCGAAATATGTATATAGAGAAAAAGAAAAAGAACGATGCAAAAATACAATTATGATGGTGTGAGATGGAAAGTTTTTAAAGAAGTATGATTTAGATGGTGTGTCAGTGGATTGCGCAATCGCCAAATTGTTTTGCTTATATTTCTTAATCTCGTTAATATTTTTTGCTGTAATTGGGTTGGTAGGGTCCAATTATGGTTTTTTTTATCTTACATTGTATAATCAGCTTCCCAAGTGTAAAAGAATTTAAGTTATGAACGAAAATGGGGATATAAAGTTCTATATATGTGAATGGAGAAAGCATCTGCATGTGTGCCTAGAGAAAGAGAAAGATAATGATGTAGAGATACAATTATGAGGGCGTTAGAGGTTGAAAGCTTTGTTAGAAAGACGATTCATATGGTGTACCTGGCGATTTCGCAATTGCAGATTTATAATGAGTATATCTCTTAATTTCTTTAATCTTTTTTGCTGTAATTGGGTTGTTAAATTCCTATTGTGGTTTTTTATCATACATGATAATATAAGTTTATCAAGTGAAAAAGTTTTTGAGTTATCTTCTACTTTACAATGAAAGGTGTTATATTTGTATTAGATATTCATTAAAGCACTTGTCTCAATGAACTTGAAATACTTTTTACACTTAATATATGGTGTTTATTTTGTAAATTACTTTAAATTTATATGTATATATTTACATATATACATATTTACAAGGTTTTATTCAGTTTTTTTAAGGTTTTGTTTTTCGTCTGGGTGAGAATGTTTGTTTTTTTGTATTTTTTTCCATTATATTTTTTTAATATTTACTATTCACCTTTTGAATGGTTAGTTATATTTAACAGATTTTATGTTGTCAAGATTCTAAGTTGTTTATTTCCCATGCGTTCTTATTTCTTTTTTTTAGTTTTAATTTTTTTTTTTAATCTGCAATTTTGTTTAGCGTGGTTTCCAGAGATTATGAGAGTAGGAGGTGTCTTTTCTGTGGAGTGTGGGTTTGCCATTTGAAGGTGGAGTTTTGGTATAAACCAATTCTTTTAAGCAGAAGCGAATCTATCCTGCCTAATGCATTTGAATTTGGAGATTGAAGTGGTTTTAGGTGCGAGTCTGCTAGATGTAAATCTGCAAGACCGGGCGGTTCTTGGTCTGGGATGGCATCACAAAGTAACCCCCTACCTTCCCTGGTTTCGTGGGAAGGCACGCCACCAACCTGTTTTGCCATCCTCTATATATCAGTGCCCTATTTGTCTGCTTTTTGGTTTCTAGGAATTCCATCGTTGAATCTTCATTGATGGGTTACTTCTTCTTGGATAAAGCTCATCATAATTTCTAGAATATTTGTTGCTTGAGAGTTTAACAGCATTGCGGAATTATTGGTATTATTGAAGTCTCTGTACTTTAGTTGATAAAGTTGATTTCGAAAAAAAACAACGCCCTTTGACAAGTAGTAAAATAATGTTCAAAACTTGCTGCCGCCATACCAAAAAAACAAATTGGTGTTATTTGTTATGTTAAATCGAAAAAAAAATAGAATGGAAATCTTCCATGGCCTGTGATAATTTGTACTAGAAGGTTGGAGGGTGGAAATGTGTCCGGAATATTGTCCACTGAAGAAATCCATGTAAATAATTCTTTTTCTCGTCCCAATTGTTTCCATTGTCTGTCCCATTCTTGTTTTGTTTCCTTGTAAATTTGTTTTTAACATATTGTTTTGAAAAGGGCACATAATTAAATTTACATTTAGATAAGCAAGTTTAGCCTAATGATCGGCCAATTCGTTCCCGTCATTTCCGACATGTGCTTTAACGTAAACAAAATGTATTTTATGCTTCTTTTGTATCTGTATGATAAGTTGTTTCGTTTCATCTATATCTTTTGTTTTTGTTTCCATGTTATTTAAATTTTGAAGTAAAGACCCGCTGTCTGTGTCTATGGTGATTTCTGTGGGATAAATGTTGTTGCTTATTATATATTTTAGTGCTTGTTGAAATGCTGTTTTTTCTGCATCATAGATGGTTGAGTATTCCGGAAGTTTAAATTGTGCTATCTGTTATATTTCTCCTGGGGGTAATATGACTATAAATGATGCACCTACTTTACCCGGTTATAAGGAGCCGTCGGTGTATATATGATAGTTACTAGGGATTGTTATGTTTTCTTTAAATTCTATTTTATGTTTTAATGATGGATGAAGAGACCAATTATCGAAGTTGTAATCAGTATTTACAGCATTGAATGTGACATTGTTACAAATAATGGGTTTATTTTCTTGAAATAAGTTGTTTACTTTCTTTGTCTAAGGTGCTATGTAGTGGAAAAAACTTACATGGGATCGGGAGACTGAGATTACTTGATGTATGGTATGCTCGATAGATACTTAAACGGGGAATGCGTTGTATAGATGTTACTTTCCTTAGATGAGAATTGTTAGTATTGTTCCACCAAGTGCTAGCTCCATATCCAAAATACATCTCAATACATCTTAAATATAACTGCCTCTGTTGTTTTTGGTTAATTCCCCAGTGTATTTTAGCAAAGTTGGTTAAATTTAAAGTATGTTTTAGCACTTTTTCTTTGAGATATTCTGTATGTGGTACAAATGTTAGATTGGTATCAAATATTATTCTAGTATACGAATTGTTGGAAAAAATTTGAGGCTATTGTTGTTTAATCTTATTGTTGGTGGTCTTCTTTGCGTGAGACGTCCCCGTGAAACAAATAGAATACAATGACATTTTGAACAATTTAAAGTGAGTCGATGTTGTATGGTCCAATTAAATATTTTTTGTTAAGCATGTGTTTGCTGTGTTTTCAATGTCAGGTCTAGTTCCTTATACTATTAGTATTGTGTCATCGGCATATGCTTGTAAATGTGTTGATGGTGGTACATTTATTTTTAACAAATCTGATATGAAAATATTCCATACTGGAGGGCTTAATGGGGAACCTTGAGGACACCCTAAATCTACGGGGTAATTTATTTTGCCTGCAGGAGATATGTACGTTATAGATCTGTTTTGAAAGTAACATTTTAATAAGTTTGTGGGGGACAGTGAGCAGCACTGCATGTAGAAGACGGCGCCGCGAGAAAGGAAGACGAAGGGGTGAGGCTCGTGGTGGGTGCGCGTGAACAGAGAGTTCCTAGGGCGGTTGACGAACGGAAGAGCCTGTGCTGGGACAGCCATCTCAACAGAAGATCTGAACCACAGGGCGGCCTTGGCCTTCCACAGCATCGCACGCACAACTTGAGTATTCATAAGGTGTTTATAATAGCGCTCCTTGTGTGACTTCCTCGCGGCGAGTAGAACTCGGCCTGATCGGGCGATATTGATAGGCGACCCACATAACTGGCGCTTCCAACGTGGGGCACGAGCAGTCTGCCGTTGTTTCTTTTCACTCCCAGGGAGTCCCACGAATCGCGATTTATAGATTTAGGTTTCTTTTGTTTTCCCATTTGAATTTTTTTGTTACTCCGCTGGACATCAGTGTTTAACGTTCTGCCGCCATGTCCAGGTCTCGGAATAAGGCCGCCTATCCCGAGGCCTCAACCCAGTCAGTGGCGGATATTGACTCGGACGCGGGAGAAGGCACGAGTGGGCAAGCGAGCGTTGCGGCAGCGCTAGAGCCGCCAATTCCAGCGGTGAACACGGGAGACGTTAGCGAACTAATGCACGCCATGACGGTGATGTTCGCGACGTTTACTAGACAGATGGGTTTGGCCACAGGAGTGGTGAATCCCGCGCTTACGCCCGTGCCTTGCTTGCGGTTGAAGGTGCCGACGCCGACCTATTCGGGCTACTCCGACGCAGCATCGGTTCACGATTTCCTGCAGGACCTAGACGCGTACATTGCCGCGTTGGGCGCGTCGGATGAAACGGCCCTGATACAGATCGTCCCAATCGCGTTGACGGGTGACGCAGCGCGTTGGAGACGAACGCAGAGGCCGTTCCTTTCGATGGCAGATTTCCGCGCACGATTCAGAGAGGAATTTCTGCCTCCCGACTATGAGATGCGGATCAGAGATGAGCTAGCGAGCCGTACTCAACATCGGGACGAGAGCCTCGTAGAATACATCCGCGCTCACCAGGAGCTCTACTCTAGAGCCGGAGCTACAGCGTCAGACGCGGAGAAGGTAGCTAGGGCGATCCGCCAGTGTCACCCTGGATTTAAAACCTACTTGCGCGGACGTGATTTCGCTGATCTGGAAGCACTTGCCAGAGAGGCACGCACCGTTCAGCCGAGCTTGCTTGCCGAGTTGACGTATCGCCCCCCTCCACGCGCAGAGGAATCTCTGGAGCCGGGTTGCGCCTGGACAGGACGAGGCGCGGGAGCTTGCGACGACTAACGTTCGCCTTACGTGGCCGTTACCGGACCTAGGAGTGGCGAAACTGCTGTGCCCCGCGCCTTAGATCCCTTCGCTTTTGAACAGAGGCGCAGAGCAGCCAACGCGGGCTCTTCCAGGGCGCATCCCCGGAGGGGAGGCGGCGCAGCCGACCACCGCGGAGTCGCGAATCATTAGGAGGGTCGCGGGAAATACAATGACCCTCGGCGCGACACTGCATCGCGTGATGGTAGCGGCGGACGCTCAGCACACACTGGCAGGGGACAGGTCAGGTGCTATAAATGCAACAAGCTTAGGCATATCAAGCGTCAGTGCACATGAACGGCAGCTCCCCCCCCCATGGATCCCAGGGAAACGGGAGAGGCAGGCGCCACTAATTGGACTTCCCGACTCGCGGTTGCCAGCCGCTGCCGAGGCCCCTCATCAGTCTGCCAACGGGGATGGAGTTGGGGTCAGCGAAATGTTGGTGTTTGCCCCGTCGGCATGTGGGACTCAGGGTTTGACATCTGAGAAGGGGCCGTACGTGCGTGTCGAGATCGGTGGTAACATTTACTACGCGCTAATTGACACCGGTTCGACCCTTTCCCTAATCGGCGACAGAGTCTACGAAGACTGTCGCCGAAGAGCACTTCACGTGCGGGAAGTTTCCTCCACTCTGCGTTTATCAGCAGGATCGGCTAGGGCACAAAGCGCAATACGCCTTCACCTTAGCCTCGACGGCAGACGAAGGAGGCAGCTTTTTCTCTATCTGCCAGGCATGCAAATTCCTGTGATTTTAGGACAGCACTTCGTCTGCCAGGGGGGGATTATCATAGACTTGAAGAATAACGGGTGCCACTATAATCCGTTGAGTCCCCTAATCCCCTTTGCCGTCCCACCGAGTTTCGGTCAGGACACAGGACGCTCACTCGCCGGATCACGAGAGGAGCAAACATTAGCTGCGCGAGTCGTATCGCGAACGTTGAGGCGATTGTCGCTTCTTACAACGGGCCGGTAGAACAGCGGCGGAGGTTAGCAGACGCCTTGCATCGACACGCAGCTATGTTTACCGAGAGGTCGGGACTTACAAACTTTTGCAACATAAAATTGACATAGGAGATGCTAGACCATGGGGTTGTAATCCCAGACCGCTGAGTGCGCACAAGCGAGCTTTTCTAGATAAGGCTCTCGATGAGATGATAGACACAGGGGCCGTGCGGCCGTCACAGAGCCCCTGGGCTTTCCCGATGGTCTTAGCGCCAAACAAAGACGGCACCGTGCGCCTCTGCGTTGAGTACCACCGACTTAATGAGATGACACGAAGGGATTCATATCCCTTCCCATCTATTTAGTACATCATGTACTCGTTGGGTAGCTCGAGGGTTTTCACTACTTTGGATTGTCGCAGAGTTTTTTGCAGATCCAGGTAGCACCACACAATTTCCAGAAGACGGCGTTCACTTGTCACAGGGATCTTTGAGTTTATCCGCCTTCCGTTCGGATTGTCTAACTCGCCATCGAGTTTTCAACGGCTTATGGACATCGTGCTGGGGGACGCGAAGTTCAACTTTGCCATGGCATACATGAATGATGTCGTCGTATTTTCAAAGTCATTCGAGGAGCACCTAGCACACCTTGAGATAATCTTAAGCAGAATGAGCAAAGCGGGGTTAACGATTAATACAAAGAATGTACAGCTCGCGGCCTCAAGGGTCAACCTCTTGGGTTTTATCGTAGATGATGGTACCTTGAGGCCAAACGAGGATAATTTGAGGGCCATTCTTGATTACCCACCGCCGCACGACGTGAAGAGCCTTCAAAGCTTCCTTGGAATGGTCGGTTTTTATCGGCAGTTCATTCCACGGTGCGCTGGACTCACACGGCCACTGAACCTGCTGCTCCACAAAGGCTCGAGATGGTCCTGGGGCCGAGAACAAGAGGTAGCTTTCTCTTCCCCCACGAAGGCGATAGCAGCCACGGCTAGCCTGCGCCTGCCAGACCTTAACCGTCCGTTCGTGGTACAGACAGACGCGAGCGACTACGGCGTCGGTGCGGTGTTCTTGCAAGAACATGACGGACAGCTGCGCCCGGTGGCGTTCGCCAGCCGAACCCTTACACTACCAGAACGCAATTACAGCGTGACGGAAAAGGAGGGGCTGGCCGTCATGTTTGCTCTAAAGAAATTCGACCTGTATTTAGACGGGACCACCTTTGCCATTCAGACAGACCACGCCGCTCTAACCTGGATTCAAAGGTTGAAAGAGCCGGCGGGGAGGTTAGCTCGGTGGGCACTCACTTTGCAGCGATATTCTATACTGTCGAGTACCGAAAGGGCTCCACCAAAAAGGTTGCAGACGCACTTTCTCGGGCGCCCCATGATAGTGGTTGGAAGGAGGAGACGCAAACAGGGGATTGCGAGAGACAAGCTTCCCGCGTGGCCGCTCATAAGTGAAACAGCGGGGAGGGATCGATGCAACAGGAGCTCGTCGCAGTGTTAGGAGCCCGCACGAGGGAACAAAGGATCGTGGCTTGGGGTGAAGTAGTGAGCAAGGAAGAGCTTGTCGGAAATGGCAAGCAACACCGGGATCGCTGGCGGTCAAGTCAACGAACATATTGATTCATACCTGCTGGGCCAAGACCGCTTATTGCTCCGCTACATTCCAACAATCGACGACGAGGAGGGGAACGACTCTCCGTTCAGGGTGGTTATTCCTAGGAGGCTACGGAGGTGGTTTATTGGATACTTCTACGACTCGGCTCTGGCTGGTCATGGCAGCGGCAGCAAGACTTTTCATAAGTTATGACGCGTCGCGACCTGGCCGGGGATGAGACAGGACACACTCCAATACGCCCGTAGCTGCCCAGCCTGCCAGAAAGCGAAGCCGCGAGGGGAAAAGCCCCCAGGCCTGATGCAGCCTGTAGTGAGTCACTACCCGTGGGAGATGTTTGCTTGCGACATCATCCGCCCGCTACCAAAAAGTCCCCGTGGGAACCAGTACTTATTAGTAATAACCGATCATTTTTCAAAATGGGTGAAGTTACACTCGTTGAGGAAGCTGGTTTCGGAGCGCATCTGGGAGAAGTTGTTAAAAACTTTCATGCGCTTCGGCACACCCACTTGTCTCATCAGCGATAATGCTAGCTATTTTACCAGCAGAGTGTTCAGTGACTCTTGCTTGGCGCTAATCATAAAGCATAAAAGAACGACACCATACCACCCTCAGGCTAATATCACTGAGAGAATGAACCGAAACTTGAAGAGCATGCAGATCACACTAACAGAGAGACACAGGGACTGGGACGAACACATTGTCGAGATGGGTTTTGCAATCCGGACGGCCGTCAACAGATCAACTGGGTTAACCCCTGCGCTTCTAAACTTGGGTAAGGAGCTATCGTCTCCGCTGCAGAACAGGTTACGAAATAACCAAGGTTCGACAGTGCGCCCACTCTCTAAATACGCGGCGGAGTTGAAATTCCGCCTTTCGGATGCGTTGCACGACGCCAGAGAGAACCTGGACGCAACAAGGATCGAACAGGTGGCCCAGTACGATAAGAGGCATCGTCACCTGGAGTACAAGGTGGGGGACTTGGTCCTCAGGAGAACCCATCCTTTGAGCAATGCAGCGAGCGGATTCGCAGCCTCACTTGCTCCGAGGTGGGAAGGGCCCTACGTTGTAAAGGCACGACTGTCACGTCTTACCTACAGGCTCGCTCAGGAAAATGCGAGCGAGGAGTCTGGCCCGGTCCACATCACAGACCTGAAAAAGTACCATCTTCGTGATCGGGATGACGATGAACGAGAACAAAACGAGGAATCCTTCGTTCCGCGTGACTCTCGCGCGCGACCGGCAACGCGGCCTAAGCGCGGTAGCGGAACAGTGCGCGAACCAGTCGGTGAGAAATTTGATAGGGGCTCTGCGCGGCGCTATAATCAGCGGCCTAGAATTTGATATAGTCTTTGCAAGATGTTAATAGAGCTTGTTCTGTCCAGAAATGCCCCCCGGAGGAACCAGAATGGACGGCGTCATCCTGGAGGGCGACCTTCCACCTCCCGGGATACCGGAGGAGCCAGCCGAGCCAACTCCCAGGATGGTCAACCCTTCGAACAAAGGACCAGCCAGCCCAACCCACCGGGTGGTCAACCCGTTCGGCAGGTGACAGGCCAGACCGACGACCGACAGGGTTGTTAACCCGTTCGGCAGCGGACCGGCCAGACCTACCGACAGGGTGGTCAACCCGGTTGGCGAAGAACAAGGCGGACCAACCAACAGGGTGGTCAACCCGGTTGGCAGAGGCGGGGTGATCAACCCTGGCCTCGATCACATCAACAGAGTCAGGGCGGCGGAGACGCGGAGCACCGGACAGCCTCGAGTGACCGGGCGGGCAGACGAGACTCCACCCCACGACGAGAAGCGGTCTCGACGGCGGCTGGAGAACCAGCCCGGCGCAAGCCACCTCGCCACACCGGGGCCACCTGGACGGCCCTGGACGGCCAAGAGGCCGTCCACTTCATGTTAAGGGTGCGATGGACGAACCAGCCCCGTCCAAACGTTTCCCAGCTGCCCGCCCAGATCCCACAGCCCTTCCAGGGACATACCCTACCGCCCTTCTCGCTTCCGGAAGACCACCCAGACGCCTGCTGGCTGTGCCAAGTCCCTGTCATCCACCAGGACACCCACGAAGCCAGCCACAGGGATGGGGACTTCCTAAAGAAGATGGGCCGTCCCGCCTCCGTCGCGGCGGCAGACCAGCTACTCCTTTGCCCCAGCGGCCTTTGGCGCAGATGAAGCCGACCGGGTCAACACACCACGTCCTGCCCCGGTCGATGTGGAAGAAGGCATACCCGTCGGCCGAGACCAGGCCCCCGGCCCCTCCACCGAGCGCGCACCGGCCCCTCCAGCACAAGCTCCCCGTTTAACAGCTGCGGCCCCATCCGCGTCCACCACCACCAGCGACGCGGAGATGGACGAATTGGAGGAGTACTTCAAAGAAAACCCATCAACACCAGTCGTCCAGAGCCCTCGGGGAGCCGAAGCTTGAGGGGAGGGGAGTGTGGGGGAGAGTGAGCAGCACTGCATGTAGAAGACGGCGCCGGGAAAGAGGAAGACGAATGGGCGAGGCTCGTGGTGGGTGCGCGTGAACAGAGTTCCAAGGGCGGTTGACGAACGGAAGAGCCGGTGCTGGGACAGCCATCTCAACAGAAGACCTGAACCACAGGGCAGCCTTGGCCTTCCACAGCATCGCACGCACAACTTGAGTATTCATAAAGTGTTTCTGTATGACAGCGCTCCTTGTGTGACTACCTCGGAGCGAGTAGAACTCGGCCTGATCGGGCGATATTGATTGGCGACGCACAAGTTATATAGATTTGCTGGACCGTTGTGTTCTTTTAGGTATTTTAAAACAAATGGGTACCAGAGAGAATCGAATGCACCTTGAACGTCGAGTGAGATTAATACTGAATGTTTGTCGTTATTTCTATTTTCTAATAGTTTGCTTTTTAGTTTATAGAGGGCAGCTTCGGCAGATTTAGCATGTGTGAAACCAAATTGTTTTGGATGAAATAGATTGTTTTATAAATGAAATAGTACAGACGAGAGTTTAAAAGGCGTCCTAAAATTTTTGCATAAATAGAATTTAAGCATATAGGTCTGTACGATCGAGCATGATTTGTAGGTTTGTCTGGTTTATTTAAGAGAATTTATCTAGCGTTTTTCCATTCTGAAGGAAAATAACCATATTTTAATGAACTGTTGAAAATATTTAAGATGAAAAGTGGATGTGAATCGTATATATATGTAATTAAATTTGTAGTTATACCATCTAGGCCGGGTGTACTTTTAGGTTTCAATTCCTAATTAATTGTTCTACTTCCTCTTTCTTAAAATCCATGTCATGATTCTGGTCAATGTTTATATAAATTAATGATCTAATTTGAGTGTGTTCTGTTGTATCGATTGCGGGATTATCTTTTTGAAATAAACATGTAATTATTTCTTTTAAAGATTCATTAATGTCTGTTATCAATGTTCCAACTTGTTTTATTATGGGAGGTATTATTAAAGGTGGTTTAAGTTTTTCAAAAGCTATTTTATATGGTAATGCAAATATATTTTGTTTAATGTTATTTGTGCAAAAATCTTGAAAGGAATTCTGTTTTGCATTAATTATTTCTGTTTATTAATCTTGCAATAAATCATAATAAGCGCGTTTAAAAGTTTGTCTTAATTTTGAATATTTTACAATGTTGATAACGTCTTCTTAGTGCTCTTACTTTTTTTTCTTTTGAGATCTAATTCTTGTGACCACCAAGTGTGTGGTTTATGCGAGGGTTTAATTGTACGCATACATTTCTTTCTATAATAATTAATTTTATTATAACAAAATACTAAGAATTATCGGTAATTGAAAAGCTCACGTAATTGCTGTAAGGGCGGTTTGTTGAAACCATCGCTCATTTTTAATTATATTTATTAATTTAAATTCGCCTTTTTTCGTAAGTCTTTTAATCGGTGTTTTTGGTGTATTAAACAAGGAATAGAAAATATATCTGTGATCATTAAGGGACTCTGTTTCAAGCACTTTCCAAAATACAATCTCTGAAAATAGATCTATGGAAGTTAAAGTTACGTCGATCCAGCTTCTACCGTTTATTGTTTCAAAAGTAGGTATCGAGTCGCTGTTGTTTATAATTACCAAATTGTGTCGGAGAAAAAAATCGATTAATTCCTCTCCCCGTTCATCCGTAACACCATTTCCCCATATGCTACTCTTGGCATTTAGATCTCCGCCTATAATTAGGTTTTCAGGCGTAATATTTTGTAAGTCGTCGTAAAGTCCAATTAAATATTCCGTAAAAGTACTCGAGGGGGAACAATATGTAGAAACTAGCGTTATGTTTGCACTTTTATTTTGTATTTTCACTATAACCCTATTCCTCTCAACTCTAATCGGAAATGTCATATATTCTTAATTTCTAATTACTAACGCAAAAAGTGGCCGTGAGTTTGCAGCAAAAATAAAATGACTACTGGAGCATCCTACTATGTTATTATTTGTAGTGTAATAGGGTTCTTGAAAGAGTAGAATATCGGGTTGAAGATCAAATACAACCCTAGAAAAGTTATCTGCAGCTGACCTCGAGTGCGCTAAATTTATTTGTAATATTTTAATGTTAGATGCCATTCTCGATCAAAGAGGAAGAGCAAGAACGTCGCGAATAATTTAGTACGTGGTACGGAGCTTCCTTCTTGCTATTTGTTGTTTGTACAATGGGCATGTAATGTCATAAAAGGAGTGATTCGTTGCGTATGTCGTACCTGTTCTCTCGTTTGTTTTCGTGCATGCTGAACATTTTTTTTCTGGACTGCATCTTCCCTCGCGTGATGTGCCAAATCGGCCACACACCGCTCCATCGCCTTGACAGAAACGGCGTGTGTGGCCGTACTGGCAACATTTGGAACAGCGGATGACGTGGAAATATTCGTTAACGGGGCACCTAGTCCAGCCGAGATGTACGTATTTTTTTTTTCTTTTAGAATTTTAGATGTTGCTGCGTCTACTTTGAATGTGAATGTCAGAGTTCTACTGATACGATCTAGAAATACGGATTTTACGGTGATTTGTTCTTCTGTAATTTCGAGTGCGTTTCGTTCTTTCAGTTTCTGAATTGCAGTTTCCCGGGTGCAGAGGGATGAACTCCTGTCATTCGGTATTGCGGTCGAAATCTTACCGGGAATTTCGGTGCCAGGATGTTTTTGCTTCTTTCATTTGTTTCAATTGCTGTTTTTAATCTTTCCAATCCGTCTTTGTTGCTGGCCTGAACACAGATTTCATTAGTGATCTTTTTAATGGAGACATTCTGTATATTCAGGTCAACTGGGTTGAAGTTTGATGTCAGAGCTGGCCATGGGTTCACTTCTGGGCTTTTGCCGAACACCAAGAGGGCTTCTCTTGGGTTAACTCTGTTTAAAACACAATAACTTTGTTGTGTTAAACAGAGTTATTCCGAGAACATGAAGTGCAGTTATGATGGTGTGAGCTGGAGTTGTTTTAGAATAGCGGTCTGGATGGTGTGTTTCTAAGTAGGTGTTAAGAAGATCTATTTATTTGGTGTGTACAGTTTTATAATTAATTTAAAATTCTAAGGTTTCTTGGTCTTTATTAAACTATTTATTTATATTTCTAGTAAAGATTAGATTTTTTTAACGAAAGCAAATTTAGTATTTTATATGAAGTTTCTTTAAGCTTTTTCACTTTACGTGCATGAAAGTACGTTTTCACTAAGTTTCTTTTCAACAATCCATTCTGTTTCCTATTCTTTCTCTTTCCTCCTCTTTTCCTTTTCCTTTTTTTTCCCTTCCTTGTTCTCGCTTTTGTCTTCTTCCTTTCCTTTTCTTCCATTTCCCTTCATGTATGTATTTATCCTTTTCATTTTCGGTTGTGTATTCTTCATGTGTTTTAGTTATTCACTTCAAGGTTTATATTGTCTGGACCCTCCTATGAATGTTTCATAACATTATTATTTTTCCTTTTCAGCACCATTTACAATTTGAATCTGAGGAGAGATAGTTGTTAAAATAAGTTGTCAACCGTATTTTTCGGGACAGTTTTGTTCCTCGACGTTTTAACAAATGGTGGAAGCTAATGGAGAGGCCCGGGCGTCTTTAACCAGTCCAGAGCCCCCTAACACTTTGAATGGGTGCTCTCATTATTTAGGCAGCCTGTTGAAGGGTTAAGCTTGTAAGGAAGCCCGGAGCTTGGGACTGGCCCTAAGCTCTCCTGGTCTCTAGTGGGTCTTCCTATCTGCCTTCAGATTTTGTTGAGTGTTTGACGTCTTGTCTCATATTTCCCTCTTTTTCTTTTCAACACCATTTACGATTTGAAACTGAGGAGAGATAGTTGTTAAAATAAGTTGTCAACCGTATTTTTCGGCACAGTCTTGTTTCTCGAAATTTCGCAAATTGTGGAAGCTAATGGAGAGGCCCGGGCGACTGGAACCAGTCCAGAGCCCTCTAACACTTTGAATGGGTCCTCTCTTTATTTAGGCAGCTTGTGGAAGGGTTAAGATAGTAAGGAAGCCCGGAGCTTGGGACTTGCCCTAAGCTCTCCTGGTCTCTAGTGGGTCTTCCTATCTGGCTTCAGACTTTGTTGACTGTTTGATGTCTTGTCTCATATTTTCCTCTTTTTTTTCTTTTCCACACCATTTACAATTTGAAACTGAGGAGAGATAGTTGTTAAAATAAGTTGTCAACCGCATTTTTCGGGACAGTCTTGTTCCTCGACTTTTTAGCAAATGGTGGAAGTTAATAGAGAGGCCCGGGCGTCTGGAACCTGTCCAGAGCCCCTTAACACTTTGAATGGGTCCTCTATTTACGCAGCTTGTTGAAGGGTTAAGCTAGTAAGGAAGCCCGGAGCTTGGGACTTGCTCTAAGCTCCCCTGGTCTCTAGTGGGTCTTCCTATCTGCCTTCAGACTTTGTTGAGTGTTTGATATCTTGTCTCATATTTTCCTCTTTTTTTTCTTTCCAACACCATTTACAATTTGAAGTTGAGGAGATAGTTGTTAAAATAAGTTGTGAACCGTATTTGTCGGGACAATCTTTTCCTCGACTTTTTAGCAAATGGTGAAATCTAAGGGAGAGGCCCGTGCGTCTGGAACCAGTCCAGAGCCCCGTAACACTTTGAATGGGTCCTCTCTTTATATAGACAGCTTGTTCAAGGGTTAAGCTAGTAAGGAAGCCCGGAGCTTGGGACTGCTTCTAAGCTCCCCTGGTCTCTAGTGGGTCTTCCTATCTGCCTTCAGACTTTGTTGAGCGTTTGATGTATTGTCTCATATTTTCCTCTTTTTTTTCTTTTCAACACCATTTACTATTTGAAGCTGAGGAGATAGTTGTTAAAATAAGTTGTCAACCGTATTTGTCGGGACAATCTTTTCCTCGACTTTTTAGCAAATGGTGAAATCTAAGGGAGAGGCCCGTGCGTCTGGAACCAGTCCAGAGCCCCGTAACACTTTGAATGGGTCCTCTCTTTATATAGACAGCTTGTTCAAGGGTTAAGCTAGTAAGGAAGCCCGGAGCTTGGGACTGCTTCTAAGCTCCCCTGGTCTCTAGTGGGTCTTCCTATCTGCCTTCAGACTTTGTTGAGTGTTTGATGTATTGTCTCATATTTTCCTCTTTTTTTTCTTTTCAACACCATTTACAATTTGAAGTTGAGGAGATAGTTGTTAAAATAAGTTGTGAACCGTATTTGTCGGGACAATCTTTTCCTCGACTTTTTAGCAAATGGTGAAATCTAAGGGAGAGGCCCGTGCGTCTGGAACCAGTCCAGAGCCCCGTAACACTTTGAATGGGTCCTCTCTTTATATAGACAGCTTGTTCAAGGGTTAAGCTAGTAAGGAAGCCCGGAGCTTGGGACTTGCTCTAAGCTCCCCTGGTCTCTAGTGGGTCTTCCTATCTGCCTTCAGACTTTGTTGAGTGTTTGATATCTTGTCTCATATTTTCCTCTTTTTTTTCTTTCCAACACCATTTACAATTTGAAGTTGAGGAGATAGTTGTTAAAATAAGTTGTGAACCGTATTTGTCGGGACAATCTTTTCCTCGACTTTTTAGCAAATGGTGAAATCTAAGGGAGAGGCCCGTGCGTCTGGAACCAGTCCAGAGCCCCGTAACACTTTGAATGGGTCCTCTCTTTATATAGACAGCTTGTTCAAGGGTTAAGCTAGTAAGGAAGCCCGGAGCTTGGGACTGCTTCTAAGCTCCCCTGGTCTCTAGTGGGTCTTCCTATCTGCCTTCAGACTTTGTTGAGCGTTTGATGTATTGTCTCATATTTTCCTCTTTTTTTTCTTTTCAACACCATTTACTATTTGAAACTGAGGAGAGATAGTTGTTAAAATAAGTTGTCAACCGTATTTTTCGGCACAGTCTTGTTTCTCGAAATTTCGCAAATTGTGGAAGCTAATGGAGAGGCCCGGGCGTCTGGAACCAGTCCAGAGCCCTCTAACACTTTGAATGGGTGCTCTCTTAATTTAGGTAGCTTGTTGAAGGGTTAAGCTCGTAAGGAAGCCCGGAGCTTGGGAATTGCGATAAGCTCCCCTGGTCTCTAGTGGGTCTTCCTATCTGCCTTCAGAATTTGTTGAGTGTTCGATGCCTTGTCTCTTGTTTTCTTCTTTTTTTTTGTTTTCAATACCATTTACGATTTGATACTGAGGAGAGATAGTTGTTAAAATAAGTTGTCAACCGTATTTTTCGGTACAGTCTTGTTCCTCGACTTTTTAGCAAATGGTGGAAGCTAATGGAGAGGCCCGGGCGTCTGGAACCAATCCAGAGCCCCCTAACACTTTGAATGGGTCCTCTCTTTATTTAGGCAGCATGTGGAAGGGTTAAGCTAGTAAGGATGCACAAAGCTTTGGACTGGGCCTAAGCTCCCCTGGTCTCTAGGGGGTCTTACTATCTGCCTTCAGACTTTGTTGAGTGTTTGACGTCTTGTCTCATATTTTTCTCTTTTTTTCTTTTCAATACTATTTACGATTTGAAACTGAGGAGAGATAGCTGTTAAAATAAGTTGTCAACCGTATTTTTGGGACAGTCTTGTTCCTCAACTTTTTAGCAAATGGTGGAAGCTACTGGAGAGGCCCGGGCGCCTGGAACCAGTCCGGAGCCCCCTTACACATTGAATGGGTCCTCTCTTTATTTAGGCAGCTTGTTGAAGGGTTAAGCTAGTAAGGAAACCCGGAGCTTGGAACTGGCCGTAAGCTCTCCTGGTCTGTAGTGGGTATTCCTATCGGCCTTCAGACTTTGTTGAGTGTTTGATGTCTTGTCCCATATTTATTTTTCTTTTTTTTTTGTGTTTGACATTCCGGTTGGGTCTTTTCATTTTGATTCTCTTTTTTTCTTTTTTTTTACCCCTTTTCTTCCCTTTTCTCATTTTTCCCTTCTCTTTCTTCTTTTCTTTCCTTCTATTTTTTTACTTTTTTCTTATTTGTTTTCTTTTTTTTTTCTTCTTTTTCCTTCCCTCACCTTTTCTTGAACAATCACGACACGTTTCATTTTCTTGTTTCTTTTCCTTTTAATATTAGAGCTCTATTAACATCTAATCTTCAATTCTCCGCATTATTATGGCATTAAAGTTGAGATATATTAAACTAAATTAATCAAAGTTTTAATCTTATTTGTTCATTTTAAAATATATAAACGTTTGGTTGTTGTTAAATTTTGACTTTCTAACTCTTTTATATACTTCTGTGTAAGGTGGCAGTCCTTCAGATAGTGGTCTATATTTAGGCAAGATTGTCCATATGGGCATATGGTATGGTCCTGTATGTTAAATCTAAAAAAACTGAAAGGAAATCTTCCATGTGCTGTTAACATTTGTGTTAAATTATACAAAGGAGGAAAGCAAGAAGCATATTCTTTATAGATGGTATTAATTTTATCAATTCTGTATTTTGTCCCTTTTCCTGTCGTATTTTATCCCATTTTACTCTTGCAATTTAATTATATTATGTTTTATATTTTGTTTAGATCTTGAGAGTGGTTTGAAAAACACCATATCTGCGTGCCGAATTCGCAAATTGATCAGCTAGTTCATTTCCTGTCACTCCGGATTGGCTTTTCACATGATAATATGATATAGAATTGCTCTCAATAATTGTCTGAACTAATTTTTAATGTTATAGTGTAATGGAATTGGGTTCTCAGCCTTTGCTAATGCTTGCAATACAGATGAACTATCTGTTACTACTGTTAATTGGTAGTTTTCTTTAATTGTAATAAAATATTCTAAACCTTTAAAAATAGCTACTGCTTCTGCGTCAAAGATGGTAGTATAATGAGCCAAATTAAATTTAACTACTTTTAGTATTCCTTCGTTGATTTTTAGAATGACATATGCTGCACCTACTTGTTCCAAACACACTGAACCATCTGTATAAAGTGATAAATTATTTTTCAATTGTGGAATAAGTTCAGTGTTGTATTTTTGATGAGCGATTTTAAATTTTTTGCCGGTTGTATTGTCCAAGGGTCTATGGGATATGTTACATATTTTGGATCTGCTGTTAAATTTTCAAATTTAGAATAAATACGAAGTTGGAACAGTTGGAACATGAAATTTTCAATATCTAACAATATTTCTATTGGTAGGCAGTTACATAGTATCGGAAGACTTATATTTGAGTCTGTACAATATACTTTTGCTATTTTAAGTAAGCGAATCCGTTGAATTGAATTTAGGGTTCTTAGCATATTGCCGCCCGCAGAGCCGAGAAAACAACGCTTGGTCACGGTCTTCTAGAAGATTCCTGTTCATTCTCGCACCAGACGTAACTTTCTCTCTGCTTTGTTATTCTCGAAAGTGCCAGTTCATCTTCGCCCGGAGCGCGCGACGCTCGAGCATTCTTTGCCGAACTTTCGAGATCGTGACGCACGGTAGATAAGCAGCTACCCGCGACCTTGTCGAGTCAGTCTAGTCTCGCTCGCGCTCTGATTCGCCGCCGAATCGCCGCCTGTTTTTCTGCTGCCTCGACGCTCTTTCGTTCTTTACTTATTTTTGGTTGGCACAAGTTCGCCCATTAAACCTTTATTTTCAGTTCATTCTTTGCCTTCTCGTCGCCTTAATTCGTGACATTTTTCTGGTGGAGGTGCGGGGTATGAAACCCGTGCAGCGTACCCCTACAAGAACTCGTTCCGCAAGCCCCATTTCCCGACGACCTTCCGTTGAAGACCCGGAGCATCGTGCCAGCCGCCGTCTTCAAGGGCAAGCTCCTGAACTCGGACCACTCCCGGCGAGGACAAGGCAAGCGGAGACGACGATGGCCAACCAGTCGCCGAACCCCGCCGCTCCTGCCGTCGTTTACCTGCCCGTCGCCCCTCGGACTCCGACGCCTTTCCACGGGGAGATCCACGAGGACGTCGAGGACTGGATCCAACACTACGAGCGCGTGGCACGCCATAACGGATGGACCGCCGAGCAGTACCTGCAGAACCTCTACTTTTCGTTGGAGGGTACTGCGAGGCACTGGTTCGAGAACCACGAGGCTGCGCTCACGTCGTGGGACGCCTGCGTCATCTAGCTGAAGCGGGCGTTCATGAATCATCAGCGTAGGCAGCGGGCCGAAGATCTTCTCCAGGTGAGGACTCAAGGCCCCAACGAAACGGTCACCAGTTTCGTTGAAGACATCCTCCGCCTGAGCAGCCGCGCCGACCCGCAAGCCACCGACGAGAAGAAGTTGCGCTTCCTTATGAGAGGCGTGAAAAGCGAAATCTTCGGCGGACTTATTCGCAACCCCCCGACGACGGTTGAAGAATTTGTTGCCGAAGCGACAAACATCGAGCGGGCGCTAATGGCCCGAGCGCGCCACTACCATCGGCTCAACGACGTTTCGACTCTGGCATCGGCAAGCTCCGATTTCAGCCCCAGCACCGACGAGCTTCGCGAGATGATCCGTCAAGTCGTTCGCGAAGAACTCAAGAAACTGCTGCCTGCTGCCGACCCCCCAGCTTCGCTGTCCATCGCCGAAGTTGTGAGGGAAGAGCTCGAGAGAGCCATCGAACCACGGGCTCCTGTCAACCCTGCTCCGCTCGAGCAACCGACGGTGAGCTACGCCGCCATGGCCCGACGACCGCCACCTGCTGCCAGTCAACCTCCTGCGCCACGACGACGGGACGCACCAACACAGGTGTACCCCCGACGTCTCGACGATCGACGTCAGTACGTCCGGCAAGAACAACCGGCGCCCAGAAAGACCGACGTTTGGCGAACGGCCGATCGACGCCCGCTTTGTTACCATTGCGGGGAAGCCAACCATGTCTACCGCCGTTGCCCGTACCGGCAGCTGGGGCTACGCGGCTTCCACCCCGACGACCCGCGCCCACGTTACGGTGAGCGACCACACGAGATCGACGACTACCTACGGCGTACACCCTCTCCGATGCCTGCGCTTCGACGTGGGTCCCGTTCGCCTTCGCCTCGACGTCCTGCAGCATCACCTGCCCATCGGTCCCGCCGAGAGAGCCTGTCTCCCGTGTCCCGCCGGGAAAACTAAGTGCGGCAATACCGGGAGGTGGTATTGCCGATGACGAACGACGCCAATATCCTCCACAAACGTCGGAGGGCTCCCACACTAGCGACGAGACGGATAGGAACGACGGTTCTGCGACGGTGTCGAATAACCTCGACGTTACCATCGACGGCCACGACGACCAGCCCGGAGACAGGGTGTGGGTGTGGACACCCATTCGCCGCCGCGGCCTCAGCGAGAAACTGTTAAAACGCTACTTCGGACCCTACAAGGTCATCCGCCGCCTTGGGGACTTGAACTACGAGGTGCTCCCCGACGGAACCCGACCATCAGGACGCCGCCAGCCACGACCCGAAGTCGTCCACGTAGTTCGACTCAAGCCGTTCTACGCGCGCTAGGACTGAAACACTGCATGTTTATTTTGTTTCACCGTAGATTTTTTTTAGCCATCTCTGTTTTCCTTTCGCGTTGCATCGGGACGATGCACTTTTAAAAGGGGGGGATAATGCCGCCCGCAGAGCCGAGAAAACAACGCTTGGTCACGGTCTTCTAGAAGATTCCTGTTCATTCTCGCACCAGACGTAACTTTATCTCTGCTTTGTTATTCTCGAAAGTGCCAGTTCATCTTCGCCCCGAGCGCGCGACGCTCGAGCATTCTTTGCCGAACTTTCGAGATCGTGACGCACGGTAGATAAGCAGCTACCCGCGACCTTGTCGAGTCAGTCTAGTCTCGCTCGCGCTCTGATTCGCCGCCGAATCGCCGCCTGTTTTTCTGCTGCCTCGACGCTCTTTCGTTCTTTACTTATTTTTGGTTGGCACAAGTTCGCCCATTAAACCTTTATTTTCAGTTCATTCTTTGCCTTCTCGTCGCCTTAATTCGTGACAATATGAGAATTTTTTGTATGGGTCCACCATGCCGGCGCTCCATACACTATGTATCTTTCTATACTTCTGATGTAAATATCTCTTTATTGTTGAGATGGAATTCCCCAGTTTGTTGAAAATATGCGTGTTATATTTTGGCTATGTATTTGAACCTTATTCTTAATGTATTGGAGATGGGGAATAAAGAACAAATGGGAGAATATATTATTCCTTGGATTTTAATTTGTGAAACTATAGGTAATCTATGTCTTTGAAAATGGACGATGGGAGGTCTGTTCTGTAAATATGTGCCCTTGGAAATTAGTAGATATTGGCATTTTTTATAATTAAATTTAAGACTTCTTTTTGCAGCCCAATTTCCTATTATTTTTAATGTTTCTAATGATCTTGATTCTAATTCTCTACTTGAACTTCCCTCAATCACTGTCACTACATCGTCAGCAAAGGCCTGTAGGAAAGTATGGGTGCTAAATTCTATCTCTAATAAACTGGATAATATAATGTTCCACATAAGTGTTCTCAGAGGGGAGCCTTGTGGGCAACTTATATTAATGTGTTTACTTATTTTTTTGTTTATTGGGTGTGAAATATGTAATGGTTCTATCTTGAAGAAATGGGTGTACTATATTAAATAGGTTGGATGGGCATTCGTACTTTTTAAATAACTAAGTACTAATGGGTATCTAAGAGAGTTAAATGTATTAGTAAAATCCAAAGATATCATTATGGCTGATTTTCCTTTACTTTTTGATCTGTTTTAAATGGGTTGTTAATTTATACAATGCTAATGTTGAAGATTTATTTTGGGTAAAACCGAATTGTAAAGGATGTCCCAAGTAGCACAACAGGCCGGGTTGGGGATGGGGCGGTATTGGCCTGCCGGGATACTGATACCGGCCAGTACCGGAAACGCCGCAAGGGGCGACATCGGCTGGGCCCAATGCCGGAATCCGGTCGGTACCGGGAACTTATTGGGAAACCGGGATGCCGGGAATACGGGATGTACCCAGTGAGCTCCCGACACAGATCCCCGGCATGGAACCGGTGGTACGGTAGGAAACCATCAGTGTGCCAGCGTGTTTCCGGGTCAGAGCCAGTCCAATTGCGGATTAGTCCCAGCGTAAAAACAGATCAGTGCCGGCGTAATTGCGGGTCCGAACTATTTTATTGGTGTTAATATCTTTTATAGTGCTGACCGTTTTTAACATGTTTTTCGGACTTGAACCGAAACAAGCCAGTTTAGTATTTGTGCAATTTTAAGAAACAATTCTGTGTGAACAATTGACTTTCTCCCTGTATACAGTATACTCATGGCA
This sequence comes from Ixodes persulcatus, assembly GCA_013358835.2. Lineage (NCBI taxonomy): Eukaryota > Metazoa > Arthropoda > Arachnida > Ixodida > Ixodidae > Ixodes > Ixodes persulcatus. The sequence continues at coordinate 32,964 of JABSTQ010006253.1, read as the reverse complement.
ATTATTGTGAGACGACATGTCCCATTCATCTGTCACCCAGATGCATATTGTGGGTAGTACAAGAAGGGAACATACAAAATGTTTTTACCATGACGTTCTTTATTGTTACTCGTGCATCCATAGCAGCTAGCTCCTCAACCAGAGTGTCCCTCATCGTCAAAGGCGGTTGGAACCACCAGTGGAGTGTCCGTCTTTCTAACTCTATTGCGCCTGCCCGCCTCCCTGCCTGTCAGCCGCTTCTCCATCGCGTCCACGCTGCACCCTTGAGCGCGACCTTGTATGGCACCTGAGAAGAAAATTGTCAGATCAAAAAGATTAGTTGAGGGATAGGGGAAGCCAATATATTGCATACTAGCTGCACAAAAGGTGCTGTTCACACACCGCAGTTTGTGAGCGTTTCCTTTGTGTAAATATAGGTCGCTTACCTAGCCTGCAATTCAAAGGTGACAGAAAGAGAGCACCACAGAGGTGGAGATTCTGGGTTTGGCTACCACGCTAAGGTGCAGATTCTATGGAGGCATATGGCTATTTCATGCAACATCCTATTAATCTGAAACGGGGGTCGAGATGGGAGGGGGGGCGATAGGGGGCGGGGCGCAGAGATGAGTGGCTAAAAAGAGAGCAAAACTTCCCCAACTGACACTCTACAGACCAAGGCCTCTAGATGGTTTTCATTAGATTTTCAACCTGGAAACTAAGAGGATAACAAGACAAGACCAACAAAATCTGTTTTCACAGTTACTTCAAAACGCTGCTTTTGAGTATGAAGGTTCGAGAATATGCTAACTCAGGAGTTATTCATAATAGAGAATGCGAGTCGAATTAAACAAAACGACAGGAACTGACGACTTAAATTTTGCATACTGCAAGACTTAAAATAAACTGAAGCTGTTCTGTATTTGATGAAGAACACTAAAATCGTCTTCATTTGGCCTCCAGGATCACGAATATCAAGTTTATTTCTTAATCTGGTGCACGGAGGTTGCAAAAATTAATTTCTAAAGTACAGCTGAAGCCCCTCCTTCCCGGGGCGTGACGTCATGCTGAAAGTTTTTGGAATTTCTGCTCTTGCTCATCTTCAGCTCCTGTCAAACCTATGCACGTGAACTCTTGCTATTTTTAAAAAGGTCAGAAATGGACGCCACGACTGGCGTCAGTCTGGAAAAATACAACTGGCAAGCTTGCAATCGCACGCACTGCCCACACGAGCGACACGTGCTTGGTGCCCCAAAGATCCTAGTACGACGTCACGACTGGTCTGAGTTTTTTCGTGTTTTCTCGCGTCTAGTTACACCTTCGGGGAAAACGAAAGTGATATTCAGATTCACAGGACAAAAATACGCCGGAAGTCACCTCTAACTCGTTTCTTTTTTCAAGAAGTGTTTCAGCTTCCCTTTAATCGTCAACACATTTCAAAGATTTTGCTTGTCTATTGAGCTCTAATAGAGATACCATCAATTTAATAGCTAGTAATGACTGTGCATTACCGATGACCACCTTGCACATCATGGCGTCCTTGAACCTTGACTTTCCTCGGTATCCCAGGAGGGAGAATTGCTCCTGGACTTGCTTTGAGAACAGGTGTCCCACCATCTCTCGCACCACCTTTTGCAAGCTCTTGCTGTCTCCTAGAGACACGAGCTGCTCCTCCTAGAAAGACAAAATGTGTTCTCAACATGTCAATAAAGTTATTGACATGCATATACACTGGTATGAAGTAAGAGAATGTGAATGCCCAGGTAAATGCAGCAAGCCACACTATACATGCATCAAAATGTTACAATATTTACTGGAGAGAGAATAAAAAATGTTTGAATATATGGCAACTCTACCTGTCTTAGAAGAAATCAGAAAGATTAAAATATTTCCCTCCATACCATGCTAAAGCTCATTAGTCAGTCAGATTCGTTGCATCGTTCAAATTGTGCAAACGTTTTGATGGATCATATTTGCTCATCAGCATCCACTCAGTAATCTTAATAATGTATGTGGTTCTCAAAACAGTGCATTCAAGACCCTGCGCATCTTGAATTTGTTAAAGCTTAGTCTGCCGGCTAGTAATCCTGCAAATTTATTTCCTATTTTACAACTTTACGACGACTGAAATTGTAAAAAGCATAAAAAGCAGGAATTGACCAAAACCGTCTTCATAGTCGCACAAAATGGCAACAGCAGCATGAGTCGTTTTCTTTCCATATTTTTGTTTAGTGCTCACTAGTGGTGGCCCTGTAGGCCAATGAACCAACTCACTCAGCTCAAGCCCGCCACATGTAATAATCGCTTGTGTGACTACCGTATGCTATGTCTGGAGACACAGCTACGCATGCAGTCACACCCCCTGAATGAAGTGGCGGATGCAATGACAGTTACTCTTTCACCTTGGAAAATTTATTTTCTCTCATAGGGTGACCTCTGGTTAGGACAGGTTAACATCTCATTTTGGAAATGCACTACTTATGTAAAGTAAAGATGGAATTAATTAAAATTTATCCGGCAACCCTTTACAAATTTGTTTGTGCATACGCATATGGTGGGCACGCTCAAAAGCGATTTTGGACCAGGCTAAAAGTTATTTTCAGGCATGTACCTTTACTTCTGTAGCAGATGCCAAAAGCACAAATGAATTTATCGCCTTAAATATATAGATCTCTTGACTATAGCCTCAAGTGAGAACAGGAATAAAACCAAAAGAAGCCCAATATATACTACAGCATCTCGATCCTTCTGCCAAGCAAGCGTTAAACACAAAAAGCACGCAGGCGGGTTTGTGCGTGCTCCGCACTCATACTCACGGCAAGAGTTGTTGCAGGTGCGGAATTTAACTTCTAAGGATAAAACGGGCAGAGGTGTCGTAGGAAATCAGCATGATTTATAATTATTTGCAGGCCGACATATTGTAAGCACCCAAAGGCAAATGTGTTGGGCGATTTCACTTCCCCCGTTGTGAAATGTTTTACTTAACCAAATTTCAAGAAGTGGCAGTTGAAAAAGACTTAAAATGCCGTTCAATGAGGATGCACATGAAGGCCCCTTGTCTACACGACCTTCGGGTGGAAAAAAAACTTTAAAAAATGTAACGACGCACAAACACTTAATTTTTGGTTGCCACCGTCCAGCATTTCTCCCTTCAGTAGCCTCTATGAAACACAGTTTAACAATTGCAGAAACTATACGCAGGCTACTAAAGCTGACTTGCAAAACGTGCAACTGGCGTTGCATCACCTTGATTCAATTCTATCGCAGGGTTCAGTTTAAGGATATCTCTTACAATAAATAGCCTTCCATCGTGCATTGGCTGTGCGTGCACTCTGCTGTTATAAATTACAGAAGGCCCGTAATGAAGGTGGGGCATCTTACTCATTTTTAATTTGCCACCGACTGTGCTTAAAACATAGTTTGGGTGAGCGTCCATTTGAAATATTACAGTAAAGGGCTTCAGTCCACATTTCAACCCCATTTCCATAAATCTTCAGATAACCCAAGTTAAACCACAAAGTAAGAATCACAGCCTTATACCCGTCAATATTGTGAAAAAGTGGACACAGAAATACCGGCAGTGTCCTGTTGGTGAAGTCCTTCAGCTGCGCTTCTGCAGCACAAACCTGTTCCATGTTGCTGACAGGCATCAGAAACAGCTCGGGTGGTTCAGGCCTGGCCAGTTCCTGGGGTGTCGCCTGTTCCCCGGGCCTCGCCTGCTCTCCCTGGTGCTTGAAAGACACCACGTGCCTGAGCACCTGCCCAACAGACTTGCCGTTCCCTGTTCTGCTGCTGTAGGTGCCCATTCTGGATGTGCAGGTCTATCACGACCTAAGCAGCTGAGCGTCGAAGGCTGCAAGATAAGCAAGGCATAAGAAAGCATTACCCATTTTGCTGATCAACATTATGCACTGATGATGGGAAGAAACTTTTTCAGAATCTTGGGTTTCGGGAAGTTTCAGAAGAACGCCCGAACCTTCAGGTGTTTAGGATGGGTTTGGGTAGCTTTGGAACGGTTGCCAGACACAGTGAGAGTGTTTCAAATTTTTGTAAAAATTTAGGAAACGTTATAATTTGTACGCAATATTCATAAATTTAATAATAAAAAATTTGTGTTAATCAAATAACCTTTCTCAAAGGGAGACACGGCCCCAATTTTCGGAATTTCACACTTTTGCTTGTATGGTCAATTATGAATATTCCCACAAAGTTTTATGATGTTTTTTGACAATCAAAGCACATAAAAACGATATTGATTCGTCGGCGACGCACGCGAGACGCACTGCGCTTGGCTGCGATAAGCACCAGTTTAAGAATCTGATATATTGGTCCGTGGCTATTAGGCCTAGTACGGTGCCTGTACCCTTGTTGGAACTGCCATTTCCTGGGCTTTCAGGACGGCCTTTTTTTAACTATCAACCGTTTAAGAATGGGAGAGAATCCCGTAAAGAACACTTGCCCTGGGATAGAAAACGAAACTCAAGCTGCAAGCGGCTGCTGTTGTCACATGATACCTCGCGCCTAGGCATATGACGCTTTAGAATGAATTGGCACTTCCAAGTGAAGCACGGGTCGTCCACTGCGTCCCTTGTTAAATAGCAGAAGTTCCCAATGCAACTTTATTTTCTATCGTTTCACTCGCAGCAAACAGTGAGTAACAGATGATCCACCTTTCTTCGGTTCTGGTAGCAGACGACGCGACGGCGTCTTGTTTCCCGCAGCAAATGGCACCCTGGGGCAGACAAACACTCCCTCTTTACTTACGTTAGCAGGCAACGTGTCTGTTAAAGAAATGTCAGCCCCTTCAGTACAAGCCTGCCAAGATCTCAATCTCACCAAACACCAAAATCTGGCCATTCGTACAATATTTCAAGGTAAAAACACAAGCTGCACAGCACGGCGCCAAAGCGAACTTGCTGCAGATAAAAACGAGCCTCTAAGCTGTCCGTCGAACCTCTCCAGAGTAGGACAGCACCACCGCCGTTCTTGGCAGCATGCAATGCTTTCCCACAGCATTACGAGAAAGTTTTGTGACCAGTAGCGTATTGAAGGACTCGGTCACTACTGTAAATGTGCATGTGTCACTACGAAGATTATGGAGCTAGCTAAATTGAGCAACTGCACGCAAGCTAATGTGGTCAAGCATGCTAACAGAGGGCAGATAAAAAAAAATGTGCTAGCACATCATCAGGAGTTTAGATGAAAAGGAACAGCACAAAATATTACTTACTGCATTTCTGCAAACTTGATGCTCTGAACGAAGGGCAGTCAGGGTCTGGTGCTTGGCCCGCTCGCACACGAGACAAGATGTCCGCCCCAGACATTTTGCTTGGCCTCACGCCGTTGTTTCATACTCACGTCGAACCACAACAGAGGGACGGGCGCCACCGTTATTTCGTCATTCTCTTCGATGAATTGTACTCCTCCTCACTAGAATGAAAAGCGTGGTCAGAAATGATGTTCACTCAAGTTACTTCACACTGTAACGTCTTCGCAACCTTTAGCGTACATTATAATAACTCCATGGCCATATCCCCATGCACGGCCACAATGAAACATGACGACGTCGCATTCCGGTTTACGCCAAGTAATAGAAGTAGCGGTAAAAGAGAAACAAATGGTGCTCATTGCGCGTAAAGGTCTGTTTACACCATGCTTTGTAGCTTTTTACTTGCAATGGTTTCGTGATACAGAGGTTTCGCGCGAGTAGCTTATTTACATCCAGTTTTTCAAGCAACGGCAATGGCATTTCGACTATACTCCGTTCATCCTTAAAGGGATACTGAACCAAAGAATTTTGTGTCCATAATCAGTGGCGCACGTTCTTTCCACGAGCCAGCAGCCGCCGGTGTGCGCGAGCACACGCAACGAAAATGAAGTCAAAGACCTCCAATCGCGCTTTAGAGGACAGTGAAATGCATGGGTTTCAGGCCAAAGGAGAATAAATACAGGCTTTTCATCTCTACAAGTGAAAGCTACGTGCTTGTTAGACCAATTAATCGCATAACCCTTTACACCAGACACCACTGTGTAGATGAAAAACTTGTCTTTATTCTCCTTTGGCCCGAAGCCCATACATTGCACTGTAATCTTAACCGCGAATGGAGGTCTTTGACGTCATTTTTGTTGCGTGTGCTCGCGCACACCGGCGGCTGCTGTCTCGTAGAAATAATGTGCGCCACTTATTATGGACACTAAATTCCTTGGTTCACTATCCCTTTAAGCTGAGACTAGAAGCTCCGCCTTCAACACGAGCTTTCTGCCCTTGCTAACACAAGTGCGAACGCTCAGGCACGCGCTACCAAAGCACTGCAGAAGCCAGCGAGCTCGCGCTGAAGGCGGAGATTCTAGTCTCAGCTTAGGGGCAAACGGAGTATACATTCCTTGCATATGACGACAGGTAAGGTAAGGACGGGGCCCTGTACCATGCTGGTGGTGGACTTCACAACGCGCAGATGCGCTTACCAAGGCGTAGGATGCCGCTAACTGCCTGGACATACACCGTATTTTCATCGAAGGTACCTAGTTTTGTTTGATGTGAACTTGGAAAAACGAGCCGAGCTTACGATGATGACGTTTACCCAGTACGTGCGGAATTTTTCAGCATTGGTGCGATTGCGCTACAAGCAGAAAGTTTCGACATGCCACTAAGTTTCGAAATGCCACTAAGTTATAATGCAAAAAAAAATGTCGCGTCGCAAAAAAAACAAAAGTAGCGTCGCAAAAAAAAAAAAAAGTTGTATTGCGCGCCGCAAAATTTGACGAGCGGCTCTAGGAGTCGCCTGTAGAAAAATTGTTACGACTTTGCGAAGTATGGTAAACAATGCAAGGTTACCGTCATAATCTAAACCCTGATGCAAGGATAAATAAAATAACAGACAAGCGTCTCGCGGACGGCACAAACCGATGCCCCGGGAGCGGCGTCTCGGCGAGCTTGCATGCCTCCTCCTACATGGCGCGGTCGCCCCCGCAGACCGCCTTATCTCCGGACAACGCGCGGTGCCAGCCACCAGTGCTGGAACCCCCCTATCCTCTCTCTCCCCTCCCCGCCCCTCTCTCCCCCCCCCCCCTTCTCACGGATTCAGCGCGACGATGGGACGACGAGCTAGCGGGACGGTGCGACGACGCTCCTGACGCCCGACTCCTCCTATTTCTCTCTTCTCCCCCACTCACCCCAAAATTTCTCCCCTCACCCTACCCCAAGAGTCAGTGACAAATGCGCATAGCGCGCGTACACGATTGACTCTATTTGATTCCCACCCGCCCCTAATTTCACTCAACGCTTACAACAACACCACACGGAGACCGCCGCCGACCGATCGCCGTCTCACCTGGCTCGCGGCATGACTCGGCCGGGAGCCCCGAAGGTGCGCTCGAACCATGAAAACGGCGCCGTGACACGAAACGCAAAGGGCATCTACACCACGAACGGGCAAAAGCCGATGCAAAAACGTGCGCGAACGTAAACGGTAGAAAAGTGCCGTCGCTCGCCACTATAAAATAATCCGCGGCCGCATCCCTTACCTGCTGCTCGTACTTTCTCTTACTTGACGGCTACTCCGTCTCGCGGGACATGCCGACGAAACGATCGTCAGGATACAGCGAAGGGGCGTCGTCGAGTCAGCCACCACCATGGTGCTTACCGGCGGTGTTGAGCGGAAGTTGGTTCACTAGGCATATGTACGACCAATCCGACAGAACACGAACATCAAAATCAAAGCACGGGCGGGTAACTTCGAGCGATTTCTACCTCGCATAGATTTACATGCAGTGCTTTCACTCGCCACCACGGTCACATACAATCTTTTAACCCTGGAGCCACCGTACCTGAACCATGCCGCGAACCACGCCAACGCTGAACCAACGCATTCGCTGTCTCGCTCGCCATTTTTGTTTTGCTTACCTTGGCTTTGGATTGGATGCTTGATCGGCTTTCTAGAAAAGTCTATCAACGGCTGGCTCGATGCTGGATGAGGTATGTTCTAGTCTAAACATGAAGTTGCAAATCTATAATTGTGCTACTGTGCTACTCTAAAAAAACAAAAAAAAAACGTGGACAGAAGGAATACACGACGTTTCGACGAAGTGCACCCTGGGAACTAGTTGGCCACTCAGATTCGGTTTCGATTGAGCAGCTTCCTTTCATGCTATCACGCCGTGATCGAATGCGCCGCTTGCGCTTTCGATTATCTGACTTTTCACGAATGTACAATACATTCATTCTCGAACGATACAAAACGAAAACTGGGGCAATTTTCTTGGTTCCCGAAACACCGGATATTGGGCGTGCGTGTGCAAACGTAGTAAGACGTGGCTTAGTCACCTCCCCCACGAGTGCATCTTTGAGCTCAATTTCAAAAATCCCGTCTAGTACCGGTGAACTACAACTGAAATTTGGTCACCTTGAGCCTTACACGTATTTTGTTTCCAAACGTCCGCTTCTTGCTTGCTTCAATGGGCGAAAAGCAAGCCGCATCCTCACAGGAGTATCAGAGTTGAGCCCATCGTTGAAACACAATAAATTCGACCTCACTAATGCACAAAAATTATGATGTCTTTCACGTGTCATTATATATGGCCCACTCAAAGTTTACGCTGATAGGAGATTAGGTTTTCGCAACGCTGAGGTCGGCTAGCTATGACGGAGGCTCTAACAAGCGCCTCCTACTCCTCGCTAAGCCTTTTTGGACAAGCTTTTACTGACGCCCAAGGTCTGCGTCTGAACGGTGTGTCTGAAATTATCTCGGCATACTCAGTCAGGAAGAAAGCAAACACATACATATTACGGCCATTAGCAACCGTGAAATGCGCTTTGAATAATTTCGTTCCTTTGGCACACCGCATAGAGGTTCACGCCAGTCCGGCGCACTTCCGGCGAACGGTGCGACATTTTTCACACAATTGCTCGACTTTTGCTTTCTTAAAACGGTTTGTATGTGGGAATGTGCCTATATGATTGCAGAATAACTTTATGTGCATACGCGATGTTGAAAATTAGTGGAATCCAAGCGGGTGGGGGCTTAGCTTCGTGCAGTGAGGGTCAGTACAGATAAGAGATAAGAAGTGAGTTCAAATTACTCTTTTCAATGGCGCCTCCAAGTTTCACCTCACGTACTCAGGTGTATTAAGAAAAACAGTAGTTGCAAAAAGTTATATTTCTTCTATGGACGCGCAAAACAAACTTCCTGACCAGATGTAAAGGTAAGAGCTCGATGTATGCAAACTTATTTGTCGTTACAGCTTGTTGACTCGTACACAAGCCAGATATCCGAGCTACGCAGCGTCGAGATTCCCAGTACTGGATCGTTCACATATATCTCGAAACGCTAACAGAAAGGCTCAATCGAGTACATAAATACAAGCATGTGTGAAGACAAGCTATACGTCTCGGGCTTGCGCTATAGCTTCGAGGTCTGGCCATTTAGGTTAGTTTAGAGAACAAAAATAATGCTCTCGATATCAGAAAACGTGAGATCACGGCCGTTAATAGTCCACGCTCTCTGTATAATCTCTTGACGACGTGTCGATTGAAACCGAAACCATGCCACTCTCCTCCCTGGCCAACTAGTTCCCAGAGTGCAACGCGCACCGTGTTGCATGCAGGGGTTTATGGAAGTAGTCCATAGAATCCCCTAGCAGTGGTAGCGAGAAGCAGATCGGGTTTTGATAAGCGCGTAAGAGTTAAATGTAGTAACCCTTTCTGGTTGAAAATATGGTGCACGTGATGTTTCGATTATGATCATGCAGAAAGATGTAAGAAACGAATGTGCCGCCCAAACTGTAGGTCTGTTCGATTCGGCCAGAAAGTTCTGAACTAGTTTTGTCCGAGTTCAGACGAGTGCAGGAGTCGTGCAGCGGCGGCGCAGAACCAGTGCAGCCGCCGCGCTAGGACTGGCGCTGTGATCGGCTGTCCGAGCGGAAGCGCTGGGTGTCGTCTGCATCTGTTGGCGCTTGTTTCTCCAAGCCACGTTGTATGCTACACTTAGTTAGTCGCGGTTTGATAAGTCCATTCGAGTTCCCTTAGTTTTAAAGTATAATAACGGAATCTGTTCTGTGAATATTTTTTATTCGAGTGTACTAAAACGTTTTCTGCACGAAATGTGTTTCTGTCTGCATTTTTAACGGCCGTTCGGTCCCTGTCGTTTCCATAAGCGTTCGTGTCCTTCACAATCATTTAGAAATAGTAGATTCATTCCAAGTCTCTCGAGTTTCGACGATAGGTTCGCGGCATCAGGATGACTTTGCGTCAGGAGTCACTGGCGGCAGCGCGCGGTTGGTAGCGCGGTCACCTCGAAGACGAAGGCCTGACGATAGCATTTTGGCCAAGACAGTTATCGACCGTAACTTTGGCGTCAAGCTGAAGCGTTTATTTTGATGCGCAAGGAAGGCCTGCGTGGAACTTCCAGGCCAATGCCGATTATCGGCGTTGTTCCCAGGCCCGTGAGTGTGCGTCCACAGATACCAGCGGACAAAGCATGCAGTATTATGCTCAGCAACGTGGCATGCGAGGGCCAATGTACATAATCCGAGACCTCGTCAATGTATCGGAGTCGTCAATATGCATCCAAGAGCAGCTGAAGGCGGGTACTATAAAGAGTGCCATACCTTTCCCGTGTCTGTAAGAAAGAATATCAACACTGTGGATCCCCACATAGCATCAAAAAGAAACAATTTACGTCAGCCAATATTTCAACACTCACCACACGGAGCCAAACCTACGCGAGCTGGTGCCTAAAACGCTTTAAGAATATCACAATCAAGCAAATTCCTACCCTCGGTTATGATCTCAATTCCGTGTCCACCGCGGGTACGTTATTATCATAAATGAGAGGAAATGCAACCTCCGTATCGGGGTTATTGTTAAACGTCGCAGACATTTGAGCAAGAGCTGCGAAAAATGGCACCGCGAGCAGAGACGGACGAGGAGTGTCGTCTGCTATCGCCGTCTGCTTCCGCACGGACGCTGAACTGACTCCGGAGCCGGTGCCAAATTTTGAGGAACTGGGTCTGAACTCGTTCAGAACTGGGATGAATCGAATGCGCCAGTGCAGTGGTCGTGCAACTTCCGGTTGAATCGAATGCACCTGTTCCTGCAATGCTGAACTAGTTCAGCCAGTTCTGGAGAATCGAACAGACTTACAACTTCCTCGGACAAACCGCTCGGACCCGGAGTAGTTCTCCGCGCAGCCTTTTTCGGGGGAGTACTATCTGTAGTCACTCGCAACATTTCAGTTTCGTTATCAACGTTGCGACGGGGGAATGAAGGAGTTTCGCGGCTTTTTTGTTTCGATTCCTGGGTGGGCTCTCTTGCTGTGCTTGCTTTCGTTCCTCTTGTCATGACCGACTGGCCCGAGCATACTGCGGTGATGACATCGTTGCAGTTAATTTCAGGAGGTCTAATAAAACGCAGTAGCAGCGAAATCAGCGACAGCGACGAAGATATCAGCTTAGCTCCAGCTCGAGTGACGACGAGGCAGCCGTTCTCGGCGAAGTCTTTGCAGACTCATTCGCCTTGCCAGCGAAGAGGCCCAAGATATGGTGTTACGTCGAAGACGTTGTGCGCGCCTATTCGGATGAAGAGCTAGGTATGTCGTTTGCTAGAAGACATGTATTGCAAAAGCTTGGTCTGCTGGGCAAGTTGGTAATGGACATTCATATTAAAATAGCGCAAAAAAGACGGGACAAAAAGACGAAGAAGCACACAGGACAAGCGCTAACTGGCAACTAAAGTTTATTGAATGCTTCCAATTCTGTTATCGCCGTGCACGCGCCTAGTCTCGTCTCAACAAAAACACGGCGTACCGCCAAATCAGCAGATACAGCCCGCCCTCCGCCTGTTCCAAAAAGTCAGCAAAAAAGCTACATCACCCCGCTGCACAATCCGAACGAGGAAAGGAATAGAAAAAATGCCGCGTTAATATTTACAAGTTAGATAGTGTTAATAAAACTGTACTCTTTCGGCTGCATATACACCGATGCGACGCTTATGCAAACGTCTTTGTCACAAGCATGTATTTTTGCCGCCTCCAGTAACTCTCGTTCTATCCTTCCTTTGTTGCGTCCCTCCACCTGCGCACCGTCCAGCGTGGGGGAACAACCACAAGTTTTACAATGCCCCGGCAAGTGGGAACCGTAATTGTTGCCAAGAGAAGCCACATGCTCTCGAAGTCTATCATTTAAGCAACGTCCCGTTTGCCCTATGTAAACACGACCACACGTTAAAGGAATACTGTAAACCACCTCAGTGGCACAAGGCACAAACTTTGTGACGTGTTTCTTGCTGCAAACAGGTTTCTTCACTTTCGGCCCGCTCACCATAGCGCACAATTTTGACAATCAGCACGGGGCAGTGAAAACAACGTCCACGTCGAACTTAGAAGCTATCCTTTTCAGATTGTACGACACCTTATGAATATAAGGTAGCACTACAAAATTCTTTGGTTTCCTCTTAGGTACAACGGAAGAGCTTTTCAAATTTTTCAGAAGGGATTCCGCAACTCCCTGTATTAAAACCGAGGGAAACCCGGAGTGTTCCAAGCGAAGTATCTGGAGGTCAAAACTGTCACTAATTACATGCGGACAGGACTTCAACAGTGCCGACCGGAGGCACAGCCTCCGGTCGGCACTGTTGAAGCTTTTTTTTTTCTATTCCTTTCCTTGTTCGGATTGTGCAGCGGGGTGATGTAGCTTTTTTTGCTGACTTTTTGGAACAGGCGGAGGACGGGCTGTATCTGCTGATTTGGCGGTACGCCGTGTTTTTGTTGAGACGAGACTAGGCGCGTGCACGGCGATAACAGAATTGGAAGCATTCAATAAACTTTAGTTGCCACTTAGCGCTTGTCCTGTGTGCTTCTTCGTCTTTTTGTCCCGTCTTTTTTGCGCTATTTTAATATGAATGCTAGAAGACAATAGCCAAATACTCCGCAGATGGAACTCTCCTTCGGAGATGACGGTCGCTTTACGGCATACGTGTTTGGTATTGCTTAATAGACCCTTTGCAAAACGCACAGCGCCACGACGGCAGGGAATTTTGGGAATCCTCGGTACAGATCACGCGCACACGCTTTCTCGTTGCGCTTCCGCGACTGCGCGCGCGTCCCGGCAGCTACCGCCAGCAACCGTTGCAGCCATCCCGCCGAGTCGTACGTCGTTGCCGGCGTACCGTATCTGTGGCAGCGTAAAGGCATCGCGACAGGTGAACTCATTTCAATACGTTATTCGTCGTAACTTACCTTCACGTATTGAAGTGTCACCGAATCCATTTAGTTTGCACCGCAACCGTGGCAGGTTTCGACCAGGTTCGACAAAGCGTTGGTGCAGCAGGCGACAGAGCCGGTAAAAAGGAGAGGGATGAGAAAGGGGAGCCGTCGGCTCGTCGCTCGCCCAACTCGGCTGCTCTGTTGCCGTGGTAACCTGTGCCTGCTCGCGTATGCCACGTGGTAGCGGGAGGAGGGGCGTACCGAGGACTCCCATTAGTTGTCGCGCGGCGCGCGCGGGCTTTTGGGATTTTTGTAAAGGGTCTATTGCATCCTACGGCTCGTACAAAAGTAGTTGTAGTTGTCTTCATCGGGTTTATATAACTGTAAGGAAAAATAAATAGTGTCTCAACTTCGGGGTCACCGTTAATCAAGTAGTAACAATCAACATTTTTGTGAAAGCATGAAGTTCCGATCAGTACCTCATGCTTTCAGCAAGATTGCAATCGGAACCGAAACTGTTAAAAAGCGAGGGCAGACGCTATGAAAGCGGTGGCAGCGCGTGACACTGGGTGGATCGCTCACTGAGGCCGACCGCTCAACGACCGCTAGCGCGGAGCGCTCGGCATCTGCCTGGGGAAAGGGCTGGATCGCGCATCCCCGCTTGGTCGCTGCAGCTGCAGCGCGAGAGTGAAGCCACCGGTCGGCCATCTTGCATGTTGAAAAATCGCGTTTTTTGGAGCGTTCGTAGGCTGGCGGCAGCATGCTGAAGACACGTTTTCTACTCGTTCGTAGACATTCGTTAAAAAAGCTCTTTAAAACACTGTGTAAGCCGTGAGACTTGCCGTTGAGAACACGTCGAATTTTTTTGCGGAAGCGCAGTGCCGCAGTAAAAATGCCCAACTCATCGAAAGCAAACCAGGCAGCAAACCGTATTGGCCCAACATTGGATTTGATGTGGCAAAGAATGGCCCAACAATGGCCCAATGAGCCATATGTTTCCCAATATTGGAATCACATTGGACAATAATGGACTGGTTTTCCAATATCGGTGATACGTTGGCATAGGCTGGTCAACATTGGACTGTCAAAGCCAGTAGCTTTCCAATATTGGATTTACGCCGGCATAAGTTGTCCAATATTGGACTGTCGGAGCCACTGGCTTTCTGATATTGGCTATACGCCGGCATAAGCTGTCCAATATTGGACTGTCAAAGCCTATAGCTTTCCAATATTGGATATTGGGCAGGAGATCGAACTATAGGGGGCGCTCTGACCCGTTTGTTGTCCCCATACTCGGTGTTTACTCAACACAAGGCCTGTGCACATGCCCAGAGGCCTTATGGGCATGTCCATGTCATCTTCTACAATAGAGCGTGGGCACAGTTTAATGTAAAAAATACTAACAATCGACGATGCGACGTTAAGTGCCGGATCTATCCTCAGAGAATGCGAGCTTGACCCACTTCGGCTTTTGTGCTGAGCTGGGACCGTGCATGCTGCATTGTTCATGCAGGCCAGAGTGGAAACAAAAGAACCCCTCCTCCCCCTCACCGGAGAACACGAACTCCAGCCGAACGCTGACGTCGCGTTCGGTTATGTCGGCCGAGCGTTGAGTCATTGTATTTGTTGTCCCCATCCGTGTAGTTCTAAAGTTAACCGTTTGGATCGTCACGGTCGCTCCTCCTCCCCAATACGCCGGCATAACCTGTACAATATTGGACTGTCAGAGCCAATGGCTTTCCGATATTGAATATACGCTGCCTTAAGCTGGTTAATATTAAACTGTCAAAGCCTAGGGTTATCCAATATTGGTGATGTCTTGGTATAGGCTGGTCAATATTGTACTGCCATAGCCAATCGCTTATCGATATTTGTGTCGCCTAGGCTATAGACCCGCGACCCTCTTTTTTGCATTGCAGAGGTAGGAAAGTGGAAAAGAGTCATTCATGCGCTCGCTCGGGGCGAGAATTTTATTTAGCCAACTTCATGCGGCGTACGTCGCCGGTGCTTTGTAACCGCGATCACAAATAAATCCTTAGCTGCCCATAGGACTATTGCAGTTTTTTTTGCCGGCTGCTCTCCCTTCGCATTGCCTTACCTCGGCGTTGACAACTTAATTCCGTTTTTTAGATTTAATTATTTTCGTCTTTTCCAGTGTATTTTGTATGTAGCGTTTGTATGTAGCATTACGTAGCGTTAACGTCTTCTACTTTGCCCGTGCCCCTGCCATGTTTGTATTTCTTTCTGCGTGCTCTATTTTTTATATTTAATGTTTCTGTGCTTATTTTGCGTTGTCGACGCACGCGTCTACAAACATAACGTCGCCGCTTACGCCGCAACCGAGGTGACTTCTAATCTCAGTTTTACGAGAGTCTATAGCGCTATAAAGTCATCTATTGGACTCGAATGAAGTCTCGAGAGGGCTGCTTCGACTGCCAGTGCAGATCTCATCAGTGTAGGCAGAGCAACGACGTAGCAATCGTGACGTGAGAACATACTGCGCCTCGATCTGGCCGGCCGCGCTCGCTCTGCGGAAATGTGAGCGTGGGACTCTCGAGCCCCGTTAGCTTACTGAAGTTGCAAGACGCTACTTTGTCGTGGCGAATCCTCTGCCCTTCGAACGGTCGTGAAGCCGTTGCGACCAGCGTATACCCTATGCAGCATCTTTCAGAAACCGTCCGCGCAGCATCGCAACCTTCTGTCTGCGAGCGTCGGCGATTCATCGCGTGTTGAAAGTCGGACGATGTGCTGTCCGTGGTGTCTTTTATGTGTAACTCGTTCGTGAAAAATTTTGAAGTTTAAAAACGCGAACCTAACAGTGTACAAATAATTTTAAATTTCTTGATAAAAATATATATATATATATTTATTTATTTGTGGACATCGCGCGCAAAAAAATAGTCGCGCTAACAAAATCTTTCGCGCTAACAAATCTTTCGCGCTAACAAATCTTTCGCGCTAACAAAATCTTTCGCGCTAACAAATCTTTCTAACAAAATGTCAATCGAAGGAACACAACAAAATCTCAGTTTTTTTATCGTTCCCCATCTCAAGGTTTCCAAGTTGTCGAATAATTACCAGCTCGCCTGCACTCTATCACTGCTTACAATTCTTCTTCACTTGTTTCCAGAAGGTCGTCCTCGGAGAAAACTCCACGGATGGTGTTGAGTGTGCGGTGAGGACTCACCGGCACTTTCACATCGACGATGTTTGTGAGCTTACGTAATGCTTCCCTATAAAGTTTTGCATCCACCTCAACAAGGAGGTCTCCAGAGCGCAGTTTTTTGGTCTTATACGAGAACCCGATAAGATGTTCGAGGACCTTGGACACAACAAAAGGAGATATCTTTGCTACGGGTTTTTGTTCATCTAAAGAATGAACAACAAAGAACTTGGTAAAGTTTTCCACAGGAGGGTCTTTTTCAATGGTTTTGCGGTCAAGGCAGCCGTACACCATTGAATAAGGTGCACCTGTGTTCCCTTCGTGTGAGATTTCTGTAGAAAAAGGTGTACATGTGCACCACACCAACGGGTGTACACGTACTTACATATTTGGGGTGTGCAAGTGTTCTCCCAAAGGGCGTAGTATATGTGACAAGCACTTACACCGCCTATGGGTGTACCACAAGACACCTTTTTTTTAGAGTGTACGAGGTGGTCGGCCGTGGACCTGGCAGCACGAAAGCCACACTGTAAATTGCTTAAAAGGGAGTTCCGTTCCAGAATGAAGATAAGCCTATTGTTAACCAGCCGCTCGAATGTCTTACCCAGGCAGCTATTCTTTTTTTATTCATGAGAAACCCGCAGCGCCTATACAGGCATTATTGCAGGGGGGCACAATGCATTAAAAAAAAGATCCACAGTCTCGCGGCACGGCATCGCAGAATTCCATTCTGCGATGGTTCGTGCAAAAAAAGAGTGTTTCAAAATGTTTGTCCTGGAGAAATACGGCTGAACCTTATAACAATGGTCTGTACGAGCAGAACGGTAAGATGGTGAATGCAAAACCTTTGCAGCACAAATTCCTGTTTGGTTGTGATAAATCGAGTAAAACAATTTGAGGCGCAGTCTTTTACGACGTTCTTTTAAATGCACCCATCCCAGTTCCTTTTTCATTTCAGTTGTGCTACTGAAACGATCGTATCTTCCCAGGACAAACCGAGCAGCAACAGATTGAATACGTTCTATAGCACTGATACGAACCTGGTAAGACGGATCCCACACATGACAGGCATACTCTAATATCGGTCTAACATACGCTTTATACGCTGCTTCCTTAAGCTCTTTGCTTACATGTTTAAGGTTGCGCTGCAGAAAACTTAGAGCCCTGCCTGCCCTGGAAACGACACTGTTCACTTGTGTTGTCCATGTTCCGTCTTCGGCAAATATAACACCTAGATATTTATAAGATGGTTCCATTCTGATTTTTTCATTGTTAATGGAATACTGATGAGTTAATTTATTCTTTTTTCTTGTGAAGCACACATGAACACACTTGCTAGCTTTCAATGACATCTTATTGTTTTTACACCATGATTCAATTCGTTTAACATCTCTCATAAGCTGTGTGAAATCCGTTTCCCCAGACACTGCGTTGTACAATGCACAATCATCGGCAAATAGGCGTATTTTTGATTCAATTCCTCGGGAAATATCATTAATATAAATGAGAAAGAGAAGCGGTCCCAACACAGATCCCTGTGGAACGCCAGATGTTACTAAGACACGACCCGAACATACCCCATTTACCACAACCTGTTGCTGCCTTGAAGCTAGGTAATCTCGTAACCAGTTCATCACATTATTATCAATATTTAGGACTTCAAGTTTCTGCAGTAATACCGAATGAGAGACAGTATCAAACGCTTTCTTGACATCTAAAAATATACAATCAACTTGACCTCTATCATCAATTACTGTGGCAATATCATGATAAAACTCGATTAGTTGCCCACAGCTACTCAGGGCTATAGGCCTGCAGCTGGAGGCTTTACTTCTGTCTTTTCCCGGTTTGTAGATAGGTATGACAATAGCCCTTTTCCACACGCTCGGCAGCTTCCCCTCTGCCCACACGCTATTGAAGAGCTGTAGGAGAATGACAAGGAATGTTTCAGGTAGGTGGGAGATCAGGGTGTAATGAATGTCATCAACCCCAGGGGATGTGGCTTTTGCTGTGGCAATGACTCGACGCAGTTCAGTGAGAGTAAAAGGCCGGTCATATTCTTCGGCACAGCTATTGGTTCGCCGGATTGGGACCTTCTCAGCTTTGGTTTTAAAGCGTAAAAATTTTCCTGTATAATTCCCAGAGCTGGAGACCTGCGCGAAATGTCTACCCAGTGCATCTGCCAGTTCCTGCAAAGTTGAAAACGCTTCTCCATCGTCGGCTGACAGCAGGGGGATTGAAAAGTGGGAGTAATCACCATTCATTCGCCTTATCCTGTGCCACACAATCTTGGCTGGAGCAAACCTATTAATCGAAGAAGCATACGAGTGAAAGGAACGCCGTTTCGCTTGTCTCCTAACACGGCGGGCGTCTGCTCGCAGGCGCTTGAATGCTAGAAGGTTGGTGGGCGTGGGATACCGCCGATACTTTGCCCACGCGCCATTCTGGCGATTTCTGGACTTTGTGCACTCACTATCCCACCAAGGTTTTGGACGCTTGGGTAGTCTACCCGATGCTTGTGGAATAGCAGCACGAGCTGCATCAACAATGGCAGTTGTAATGATTTCATTTTCTTCATCAATAAAGTGTGCTACAGGCAGGACAAACAATGTTACACATTCCCGAAAAAGTTCCCAGTTTGCTATTGAAAGTTTCCACCGAGGGGGACAGCAGGGGTGAATAGGTGGGGGCTGTATGGGGATGAGACGGATAGAGAAGTGGTCACTGCCACGTGGGTCGTTCAGGACAAACCAGGTAAAATGTGTGAATATGGATGAAGAAACAATGGATAGGTCAATGCAGGAAACGGAGTGGTGAGTCGAACTGAAATATGTGGCCTCACCCGTATTTACGAGACTGGCAGCTCTTCGGGAGAGAAACCTCTCTACAACAGATCCTCCGCTGTCAACCCGCTGGCTTCCCCAGAGCGGATTGTGGGCATTAAAATCTCCTAGGACAACAAAGGGTTCTGGAAGCTGGTCTGCAAGGTGTTCAAGATCGGACAACACCAGGGAAGATGAAGGGGGCACATAGAGGGAGCACACGCTAATAAGGCGATTTAACATCAACCGTACTGCGACAGCCTCCAGAGAAGTGTTCAAAAAGATTTCGGCTGCTGGCACCGTGCCGTCCAATGACAATGGCAACTCCTCCGGAACTGCGAGACGGTGTTACGCGATCTTTGCGAAAAACTTGAAATTAGCGCAGAAAATTACTATTAGACGGTCCCAAATATGTCTCATGGAGACAAACTGCAGAGGATGTGTACTCCTGAATCAGGGAGTGAACATCATCCAGGTTGTGAAAAAGTCCTCTGCAATTCCACTGTAAAAAGCCTCCTGCCATGAGAGTGTGAAGATAAAAAATCGTTAAAAAGTGAACGAAATTTTAAAAAGCTGCCAAAAATTAATAATGTAATTAATATTAAAAAGCCAGGTTATTCTTACCCCAAAATATTAATCACAATGCAACACACATAAAACGTAGAAAATATAAAATTGGAGAGATCCAAAATTAAATATATGGAGTATATGCACGAGGGAAAATGCATGGGGTAAAATTAAACACCTTGGGTATAGGGTTCATTTTGGAGGCTTAACAGTTGTTTTTCCTTTGTGCTTTGGTTTTGGGGTCTGCCAATCCATGTCTTCGAGGTCAGACAAGTTTATGGATGGATCAGCAGCCTCAGCTGCCACTTCCATCTCCCGAACTTTGCAGGCAGGCTTGCCTGCTGGCTTCGGTTGATCGGGTATTCGAGAGGGCAATTGCCGTTCTCGGCCCGATCCACAGGGAGGGGTGGAGGAGGAGCTGGGCGAATCGTCCTGCTCCATCGTTTCCGCTCCTTTAGAGCCAGGGGCGGTGTGAGACTCACGCCGCTCCCTAGAAAAAGAGCCCTTCTCAAGCGAGTTGGAGCACGAGCTTCGCTCCTTCTCCCTCGGGGAAGGCCCAGGAGGGACAGTGGGCACGGCTGTCGCCGTCCCACTCTGTGAGGGGGCAGCTTGCGTGCTTCTTCGGGGTATCTGAGGGGGCTGCTGCCTGTGTTCTGGGGTTGGGGCCTTGAGGGCCACTGCCAGCATCTCTGTGTGGCCCTGGGTGGCCCTGGGTGGCCCTCGACTCCGAGCGTGGTGCGGGGCCCCTGCGCACCACCTCGGCATAGCCTCCCTCTGAGAGGAACGACAACCTTTTCTTAGCCTCGGGGTACGAGGTATTTTCTTTGGCTTTAGTGAAAGAATTTTGTTTTCTTGTTTCCACAGAGGACAGGTGCGGGATTAGGCTGGGTGTGGTCCACTGAAGTTACTGCAGCGGGCCACTGCGTCGCAGATGTCAGCGACGTGGTCCTGCCCTCCGCACTTAGCACAAGTCTCTTTTCCTCTGCAACTCCGTGATCCGTGGCCAAATCGATGGCAGCGGAAGATCGTTGCGGGTTAGGGATGTAGGGACGAATGCGGCAGTTTAGGTAGCCTGCTTTAACTGTTGCGGGAAGAGCATGTTTCTCGAAGGTCAGGATGACGTGCCTTGATGGGGTTTCTCTGCCATCTTTTCGGAACATTATGCGTTTTACAGCGACAACAACGGCACCTTTAAGTTCTTCAACGAGTTCTTCTTCACTTGTTTCCAGAAGGTCGTCCTCGGAGAAAACTCCACGGATGGTGTTGAGTGTGCGGTGAGGACTCACCGGCACTTTCACATCGACGATGTTTGTGAGCTTACGTAATGCTTCCCTATGAAGTTTTGCATCCACCTCAACAAGGAGGTCTCCAGAGCGCAGTTCTTTGGTCTTATACGAGAACCCGATAAGATGTTCGAGGACCTTGGACACAACAAAAGGAGATATCTTTGCTACGGGTTTTTGTTCATCTAAAGAATGAACAACAAAGAACTTGGTAAAGTTTTCCACAGGAGGGTCTTTTTCTATGGTTTTGTGGTCAAGGCAGCGCCTTTTCCAGGGCTGACGTGAGCCGGGTTTAGGAGGAGGGGCAGCCATAAGAGGCGGAGAGTGTTCAGAACCTGTGGTGTGCGGCCCACCACGGAGCCCAACAAGGGAATATCTAACGGACCATAACAAAAAGGGCTTAGCTGGAACCGTTACACTATTAGCACTGCCCAGGTACTATAATCAAGTGTGGTTTTGGACAAGGGGTCTGTCGCCACCCAAGGTTGGCCCTTGCCGCCAAACGAGTTGAAAAAGGAAAGAAGAGAAATGAGAAGAGTGAAGAGAAGGAGAAGACAAGGGTGATAGAAGGGAGGGGATAGTAGAAGTGGCGACTGACTGAATCATCCTGGTCGGGACAAGCCAGGACACCCGTCTACGGGAAGCGGGGGCCGAAGTGGTGTATTGCCTCACCCGGGGGGCCCCAAGGGTTCAAACCTTCCCCGGGCTCGGCTCAACCACCAGGACGCCGTTTTTCCCGGATACGGGAAAGCCATGCACAGCCGGACGTGTGCGGGCGAGCCCACATGGCTCGGGGTCCCTTGGTGACGCCACTCACCAAACACCTGCTTTCACAGGTGCCCCCTGCGGGCGAGGAGGCTTAAGCATCGCTGCATATATGTCACGTATGGTACATACCTTTTGTGAACTTTGTTGTATTAATGAGAACTTGACAGTTTGGGGTAATGCAATCCTACGTTCTTATATGTACATTAATTAATATTAAATTAGTTTTTATACCCGAAGACACCAGGGGCCGCTTGCTCGAACGAGTTGAGACACAACTTGAGACAGTCTCAGCCGAGACCGAACGTGAGCCACTTGCTCGAAACGAAACTTTGTCTGGCCTTGAGACTTAAATCGGGTTTCTGACTCAACTTGTGTCTCAAGCCGTGAGGCAGCCCGTAGCAAATTAGCTGGTGGCCGATTTAAGACCCAAACTGAGACTCAAACGGAGACCGAAACTGAGACAGTCTCAGCGGTTAGCCACTTGCTCGAAACGAAACTTAGCCTGGAGTTGAAACCAAAACCGAGTCTCTGACTCAGTTCTAGTCTCAGATCGTGAGACAGTCACGGAGAAGGCTCACTGGCGGTCTCAGAGTAAACAATATGTCGGACGTGGCCACAACACACCGGCTCCAAACAATTCTTGCCGCATGAATGCACTCGCGGCACCGTCGGACCGTGTTTTCCAGGACCGATTTCGCCCCATCGACGTTTCTGACGAGGTTTCGGTTTCGCCGCGATGGCAACATGCGCATCACCCACCGGAATCTTGGAGGTAACAAAACAGTCATATTTCTAACGTTCCTCTTGAACTATATGTTACATATAATAAGCGGCCAGCTGCGAAGTAATTTTGGAGCAATCGAGATTTTTTTTCGTCAGTTAAATGCCTGTTCTGACCAAAATGGCGCGCCATCATTGCGTCCTCAAAACGTTGTGTAGTGGTCCTTTGCCAAACTTTCTATTTTTGTTTTGTCTTTGGTGTGGCACGGTCTTTTGTATCACGGTGAGTTTCTCATTACGAAAACAGTTTTAAAATACGAGTTTCTCAACTTGTCAGTAGAAATAGCTGGTGTATACTTGAGGGAGTTTCGGAAAGGAGCAGACTCTTCAAAGTGGTAGCGAATGATATGAATTTATCATATCTCGCGGCAAGCTTCGTGCGCATGGTATGATTTCGTCGGCGGAACGATGGAAACTGCGATAGTATTCAACTAACGGCGTAAGCTACGTTTCCTCCTTCAGGGTGCCAACAGCAGCGGAACTCCCCAAACTGCAGCGCTGCAGCAGCAGTTTTACGCCGTGGGCGGCTTTCCGGGCGTTGTGGGAGCCATCGACGGCACCCACGTTCGGAGCCAAGGGCCGCCGTGCACGAGGAACTGTTCGTAAAGAAGAACTACTGCCACTCCATCGACGTGCAGCTGATTGTCGACGCGCGCTTGAGGATCCTGAACGTGGTGCCATGTGACCGGGAAGCGTCCACGATTTCTACTGGCTGTCGCAGAACAGTGACGGGGAGAACATCGCGACGGTCGCGCACGGCGGCCTCCTCATCGGCCATAGCGGCTACCCGTGCAGAGCGTGGGTGATAGCGCCTTTTCGATCGCCGACCGCGCCAGTGGTGTGTGCGTACAAAAAGGCTTACGGAACAACACGGTTTGTAATCGAAAAGTAGGTGTTATGGAGAGCTGCTCTTAGAGAAACAGTTTGCCTGGAAGATGTCCCGGAGCTACCTGTTTCTAAAGCGCAAAGGGCACACTGCGCATTAAATAGCCAGGCTATGCACAAACCGGTTTATGTGCACAGTGTATTTTAAGATAGCCATCATGCCAGGTTGTAGATAAAATGTTACGGTAGCCAGACTGCACCGAACAGCAGCCGTATCATGGGGCCTGGCAAAAGAACTGCTAAGTACAGTTGTATCGAGCATCACAATGAGTGGAGTCGAGCGTTCTGTCTGTTGTTGTAACCCCACAGACAATGAGCTGAAACACCCGATCCTGACTTTTCTGTGTCCATGATCCTCGGCCCTATTACGTTAGTTTGCTAGATTTATAGCTTTTGAGTATATTACGCTGTTCTCTGTTTTACAGGGTGTGGTACGTTCTGACTATCTTAATTTTGCGCCTCCGCGAATGAGCTTTCGACTTTTGCCAGTAAGAAATAAGTGCAAACCTAGAAGCGTGAACATATTAAGATACACTCTGCCGTTTCTTACGCTGTCAGAGACAGTAATGAGGCTCGTTAATTTTTCTGATGCCAATGTGGGGTCAACTTTCATTGGAAATACAGATGCAGAGCCAAAGCATGCCATTTCGCTGCGTAGCTAAATATAGTTCAACCAAAATTATTTGCTCGGTATAAATTCAACACTTTAAAAAAACTCTTATTTTTCTTTTTAGTCTTGTTTCCGCAACATTTCTATGATATTAGTCAGGATGTGTTAAACATCTTTTTTCTTTTTTCACTCCTTTAGGTTTTCTTCGTTTGTTGGCCGCAGGTGTTCTGTACTCCATTACATCATAACTTGGGAAACGGCGAAGGGTACGGTCTAAGCAAGCGCCAATCAGCACGTTGGAAAGAGACACTTGACTCACTAGGTGCGTGCAGTGCTATCAAACACATAGCGAAAAAGAGAAGAATGCCGCTTTTGTGAAAATTTTGAGTGACAGGTTAAGTTTCAGGGGAGAGATGGCAACTTCCTAGTTCCTCCATTCCCACTTTTTTAACTGATTGGGTTACGCTTTACCTCTGTCACTGATTGGCCGGAGTGGACCGTAGCACTTGCTCTTTGCCAAGTGACGGTGAGACAGAGTATAGTTTCCTGCTGAACAAACATGGCGTCTTTCTCTTGTGCAATGGGCAGGGGTGTAGATTGAGCTACGAGCTTTGAGCCCAGGCTCTCTGGGTTCTGCATTGCGAGTTTTTGCTATACAGTTTCCAAGCTGTGGTACTCCACTGACTCTTCCTAGAGCCAACAGAAATTGAATGCGATCCAAACCGGATTTCGCTTGATGCCGTAGCTTGTGCGTGTTCCCATTTCGGTGTTTTGCGCAGACGCTATGATTTTTCAGCACCAGAAGAGCTAACAAATCAATAACCTCAACACTGCAGTGCCGGTGAACTTCACGGGACAAAATTCGACGGAATTGACCACGGTGTAATTTACCTCATTGATTTGTGTCTAGAAACGGGTGAAATATAGGGAAATTTATGCGGATATACGTGCATGCTCCGTGATCGCAGGTCAGTGTCCGAAACCTAAACGCCGAAACACAAACTTAAACCGAAACCAAAAAACTAAACTTCTTGGCGCTATAACACGCAGCCGTTAGCTTCGGCCCTTTAGGCACAGCAAGTAGATCCCGAGTATAAAAAGTCTTAGTGCCAATAAAAAGGCGCAAAATAAGTGCGGTAACTTGTACAAACACTGATTAGAGCTCCGCCCCAATGCTTGTTCTTCGAGAACAAAAAAAAGTTAACCCACAACCCACAATGCATAGTTGATACCACGAGGGGTGTACGCCTTATTTTAAGGTGTGAGTGGTGTGAGTCACGTGCAATTCTGCGCCAACACTGTTGTGGTAAGGTACGAGCCTGCAACCACAAGTTTATCCCTGATAAACTCGTGTGAGGGCAGCACTTTTCTCTTCCAAAAGAACTTTTCAAGGTATAGGGTTTAATATATATATATATATATATATATATATATACAACGGGCATGGTGGCGGGAGGCCGAAGGCGTGGGTATATAACTATAACTATATAACAGTTCGAGCCTGGGAGAAACAGAAGGGTTTCAACACACCTGGACGGCCATACATGTGCAAGCTGAATTGCAATCTTGGTTTTGAAACTTGGCTTTCTTCCACTATTGCTGGTTTTGTGAAAGCACATTCCTGAGTGGCAGTCTCGCATAAAGGCCGACACAAACAATTGCGTTAGACTGCGTTGAGACTGCAGGTAACCGGGAAATATATAGTTTGCATTCTGCGTGATAAGCAAATTAGTTGCTTTGCTTTATATGAACCATGGACAACCCGGCGATTCGTGGCTACTTCTCTATGCAATGCAGTAAAATGCAACTGTGTGTATGGGCATTTACTCCACTGCACTGCTATTTGGCACCTGCATGTTGTACTCTTTTCATTTTCACTCCAACTCAGCTTTGACGTCAGCAAGTGTTGGATGCATTCGTGTTTTTTTTTTAAATGCAAAAAGAAGACAAATCTGCAGGGGTTTTGGCTCAAAGTGCCTCAAGCAACTTTGACAAAAGGCAGCAAGAAGGAAGGAGATTGTAAGGAGTCTAAAGAGAAGAAAAGCATTGATGAAGCGAATGCAAGAGCGCAAATGAGCTGTTTTAGATGGAACATGACATAAACCCCGAGACTGCAGGTTAAAACTACACAAATACTAAACGCATTGACGCTGCCTGCATGCCACTCGGCGGTGAAGTCTCAAAAAGCCTGTACAAATGCGGTGGTGCGGAAGGCAAGCATTTTTCTTGGGGTGCGGCCATGGCAGATGTTTATGTGCTTATGGCGTTCGCTTTTAATTGGCCGAGTTTGCAAATGTGGTTGCAACCTTTTTATGAAGCAACAATTTCTTTAGTTCTGCATTCTGCCAAACGAAATAATAAAGTTGAAGGTTTGTGCATGGTTGAAGCTAAAGGTGGAGACATTGAAGAGGACCAAGCAAAAAAAAGATATTTGAAAATATTTACGTTTTCCCCCTCCCCTTTTTTATGGGCCTTCTTGTTGAGCTGCCTGCCCAAGCTTTTATTTCACTGTTCTCAACGAAAAATGGCCGCAATCTGTGTCTCCCTTGTTGCTTGGCGCACTGCCTGGGGCGTTCTGAGCTCCTCAAGGGCTGCATTTAGCCAAGGTTGGACACATTTCCACTTAAGGCATTTTTCCGCCTGTTGCGCGAACAGGTATTTATATTACTGCCTGTCTGCAGCCTGCAGGCGGTATGCTGGGCCTTTAAACTGGTTGTGGACAAGGGGGTCTTGGTCGGCGTAGGCCTGGTGGTGCTGGTCGCCCTTCGAACGGCAGCAGTGCTGCCTCAGGCTGAAGGGGTGCCTCATCCGCGTCCCGCTGCCAGTCCAAAGGCTGGTGATCTTTCGTTCCCCGGACTTCGGCATCTAAAGGAAAATGACAACGGGGGCCACAAAGACCTTGTGGCCGAAGGCCTAACCTTCTGGGCCAACCACGTCAGTTGCTGGCCGCACATTGACTGGTGCTTTGCTATCCTTGAAGACAATCTACAAGAATGTTTTAAATCTCACCCCTGTACATAGTTCGAGCGCACTCTTATTTGCTTCTGAGGAAATTGTTTTGTGGGCATGTGGATCAAGCTCGATCCTTCAGCTCTCGGCCGTTGTGGCGATTAGATTTGAAAGTATCTAGGCTTGACCAGAGCCAGTCTACGATGTAAAAAGCAAACCCGATCGTAGCTTTTGCGGCTATTATTCCTGAAAGTAGCTGGGCTCGTGTAGAGCCAGTCTGCAGTGTGCATGTCAAGCCCGATTGTAGCTGTTGCGGCTATTACTTGTGAAAGTAGCTTGGCTCGAGTAGAGCCAGTCTGCGGTGTGCAGGTCAAGCGCAATCTTAGCTGTTGCATCTATTTCTTGTGAAAATAGCTTGCTTCAATTTGGGCCAGTGTGCAGTGTTGACGCAAGCCACCCGATTTCCTGGTTACTTGTCCGTGTGCTTCTTTCCAGTGATAAAAAGAATACCATGCTAAGTACCAGATGTGCTCAGGGTGATACCAAATTTAGTGAGTGTAGGGTGGTCGGTGCTTAATACATGGTACTAGCTTACTGCTCATGCTGTGAAACCACAGGATGACATCTTATTAATTGTGTTCCAAAAAAAGAGACGTTTACAATTCCCTGTAATGCCGAATAAGAATGCAGCTCTTGAGGAGGGTACAGAGAGGAAGGTATACCCCTCCTCTTCCTCCGTACCCTACCCCTCCCTCCCCCCTCCCTCGTGACCCTCGTTGCGGTCTTCACAAGTTACCTTTGTGACGTCACTCGTTACCCTAGGGACGTCACATGTGACGTCATTGTGGGAAACATCCCAATGTAACACGCAGTTACGCCAACACCGACGCCGCTCACGCCAGAGACGGGCGCCTAAGAGCTGGGCTCAAAAAGACAGTCTTCATATGTGCAATGTGCATTTTGCAGGTGTCGCGGAAGCTTTTTGTCAGTATATGTGCTCTGCAGGTGTGAGCTCAGCTATGGCCGCCAGTCAATACTACCTGTAAAAGGAGCTAGATGTAAAAGCACCAATCTTACACATACATAGTTATGTAAGACTCTCTTTGTGTGTGCTTTCGTTTGACTTGGCATCTCAATACAATGGACACTAAAAAAATGGGTCGCAAAGAAAATGAGGTTCAAGTGTTGTGTTTGTCACCTTTGGACCTATGGAAATGCAGAGTTTTCGGCACAAAACATCAAATTCATGTTACCGCTTGCCTTGATTCGGCTTTACTTCATAAGCTTCTAGCCTGTGCATTTTGTGGTGATAGTGCGATGAAAACACGATAACCTTAGTATTGTTTGCATTGCTTAATTCCTTTTTAAATATACCTTCTTGAATTTGAGCAGTGTACAAGAATAATTCTGGTATCGATAAGTGCAGTGTTCTTTCATTGGAATACCAACCTTGACTTTTAACTGAAATAACAAGACTCAAAACTTCAGCGTTCTTGAATGTGCACAGCTCCTTCTTGCTTTGGAGAGAACTTCCCGGAATGCTTCCTAGAGTGGGCCCAGTGTTTATTATTGGCATACCCAAGATACAGTTATGAATACAATGTTAGCTTTGCGAGTAGGAACCCCCAATCGTGTCAACTCCAAAAGGCTAGGCTTGTCTGCATCAAATGGCACATACTGCATTCTAGTGTATTCGTAGAAACAGCAGGAACATGAGAGCTCACTGGTTGTACTTGTACTGACGATTGCCAGCACAGCTTCAGCCAGCGGTGTGAGCTGTTTGTCTTGTACCTTGTGCCTGTGAAAGACGGCTCATTTTAGATTTTCTTGGGTCGTTGGATTTGTCTGAGTGCAGCAGGTGCATTCATTGTTTTGATTTGTTTGTAATAAAAGTTTTCAATCCAGAACTCTTGACAACTTCGATAATTTAGCCGGGGAAATGAGAAGTGAACAAAATTCCATTAGCTCATAAAAGGGGTTCTTGATTGTAATCAAATGTTCAAATCCAGAGCTCTTGGCTACTTCTATATTTTAGCCAGGAAAATTAAGCGCCTTTCACATATATGCGACCTAGTAAGACCGAGAGAGACCAGATCGGTTTTTAATTATCTTGCGACGTCTTAGGAAAGGATGCTCTGCAGCGGAGCTGGTCCTAAGACATCGCAAGAGGCTTAAAACCGGTCTGGTCTCTCTCGATCTTACTCGGTCACAAGAGTCCGAACGGGCCTTAAGAAGTGAAGAAAATTCATTGAGCACATAGAATGTGTGCTTCATTTTTATGTGCAGTAAAGACAAATGTATAATAAACTCGCCGGTCGTGTAGTGTGCCCTTATAAAAAGAGTCAACTCTGCAGCTAAAAATGTTATGTTCTGCAACTTTTGTTTTAATTTTTGTCACGTGCGTAGCATCGGTAGGTACCACGAGCTCAGTACGGATGCCGTGCTTTCTTTTTAGCAACTTTTGTAATCTTGTTAAATTTCTCTCCAATTACGCGTTTTCGTTTCTCTATTTCATACCCCAATTGAAACTTTTCATCTTCGCACCAAATTGCATTCGTCTTTACCTTTGAAGGGACGTACAGTGTTATTCCCTTTTCTTAGAAAATGCATCGGCACGAACAGACATTTCTGTAAACACCTTTATTCGACGCACGCGCTCAACGTCGACGATGGTGCTGACAGACACGTCCAGAACCCCGGCTTGCTTTCGCTTTTCACGTGTAACCACGGTTTGCACGAAAAACATGACGCAGTTATGAGACTGTCGTCGTTTGTCGCTGCCCAAAACGACCGCGTCCTAGCAGAAGCAGATTACCCCGTGTCACATCCACGTCCGGATTCTTCGTTTTCCCCCGTTTTCCCTAGATTCCCTCTCGAGGCACTGCTCACTCGGTTCTAGGTACCGGACTCAAGTTCTCACTTGGCTAAGACGGTTCCGATTTCGTTTCGAGCAAGCGGCTCAACCGGCGTCTCACGCTGGCTCTCAGCTGAGACCCAAGATGTTACCACCAAAGTTCCAAATTAAAAACAGCGCGAAAAGACGAGGACCAGACAAAGAAGTGACGCGACAGCGCTACGTCCGTGTCACTTCTTTGTCTGGTCCTCGTCTTTTCGCGCTGTTTTTAATTTCGAAGTATGTACCAACTCGCCCAAGCCTCAACTTTAGCATTACCACCAAAGAAAACAAAATGTCGGACGTGGCTGCCACAGCCACTACGCACCGTCTACAAGTCATTTTTACCGGGTGAATGCTTACGTTAAAGCGAGTTTAGACTGCTTCTACGCCATCGACGTCTTCGACAGGAATGCCTGCCACGACTGTTTCGTTTTCGGTTTGGCGGTTTCGCAATCGCTCGTGTTTCTGTGAGCTTGACGACCAGCAAGCGAGACAACTGTCACCCGTGTCACGGTGATGCAAGTGCTCGCTCCATCTTTGCTACTGGCAGCTTCTATTCGTGACACCGTGAAACCACTGAAAGTACCTGCAGTTCCTGCGAATTCATAAATCGATCCTCTCACGGTGTATGCGACGAGTAAATTATCACCAACTTTCTTCAAACAAGCATTGCAACGCAAGGCAACGCACGGCGTCAGGTAAGAAATAATATCAATAACATCACTGTTTCTGATTGATTGATTGATTGGTGTTTCATGGCGCAAGGGCTACTGAGGCCAAAATGCGCCAAGAGTGAAACTATTTTATAAGTAAGGGTTTGGAAGAAGAAAGAGCTATAGTAGCTGATGGTGTAATAAAACTATGTATATGAGATTGTATAATTGTATACAGGATGAAGGTGAGTTCGGATAACTAATTAAAATCATAGTCGGTCTATAAGGCCGATGTCCTTAAGAAAATGAAACACACAAGCATACCGAATCAGCGGTTGCTCGCCAAGTAAAATAACTAAGTACAGTGGTGTTTGTTCTCGATATATTTGCGAAAATGTTTAAAACGATCTTGGTCATACCTGGGGCACTTAAGTAGGATGTGTAATATTGATGGAGGAATGTTGCAGCGTTCATACTCTGGAGCATCCTCTCCGCGCAAGAGATGCCCATGGGTGAGACGCGTATGACCAATCCGTAGCCGGCACAATACCACCTCATAAAAGTGTTCCCGATGCCGGGCGCTCTCCCACTCACTTAGAAAAGGTTTTACAGCATGCAGTTTGTTATGTGTTTCATTATTCTATTCACGTTGCCACTTAGTTTGAATGCAACACTTCAAAGGGATGTGGTAGTCTTTGTATGGTATTTTTTGTAGGTCTATTTGTCTCATTTGAAGAATTTGCAGCACTATCGGCCTTTTCATTACCTGGGATGCCGACGTGGCTTGGGACCCAGCAGAAAATTATCTCAATCTGCTTGTACGAGGCAGCAATATCTTCATTTTGTAACTCTAGAACAAGGGGATTTCTAATGCGCTTCATTGATCTAAGTCCTCTTAATGAGCTCAAGGAATCTTTGTAAACAATTGAGTGGCGAAGCCTTTTTTTTCGTTGCATAATCAACAGCTAACAGCAGGCCAAAAAGCTCAGCTGTCAGTATGGTGGCTCCATTTTGGATTCTCTTGATCTGTTTCACAGATGACCCTATCATAGCGCAGCCAACCACCGAGTATGTTTTAGTCCCATCTGTATGCAGACCTACGTACTGTTCATATTGATTTTGTAGCTGAAAGAATTCCTGCCTCATGAATTCAATTGGTTTATATTTTTTGGAATGTTTAGTCAGTGTAAGATCACAATTAATCATATGATAATCCCACGGGGCTATAGTGGTTAAGCATTGAAGTACTTGAGGCCTGGGATCTAGTTCTACAGACCCAGCAAAATTCATATTCCTAACTGCAAAATGAGGAACAACGGCTGGTTTATTTTCGAACGTTCTCTGGAACCTGATGTTTTCGAGGTTATCACGAGTAAGGTGCTGAGGGATAGAGCGAACTCGAATAGAATACATAAACCCGAGAGCAAACCTACTACTTTTAAGGGATGGCTCATTGGCTTCTGCATATAGACTAAGTACCGGGGAGGTGCGAAATACTCCAGTAGACAATCGCCGTCCCTGGTGGTGAATGGGGTCCAACATCTTTAGAACTGATGCTCGGGCAGAGCCATACACAATGCTCCCATAATCAAGCCTGGAGCGAGCAACCGCCCGGTATATGCGTAACAGACATAGTCTATCAGAGCCCCATGATACATGGGATAAACCTTAAGTATATTCAGCGATTTGAGACATTTAAGTTTTAAGTTCCTAATATGTGAAACAAAAGTCAATTTCGAATCAAATACGAGTCCTAGAAACTTGCGTTCACTTTTTGTGGCTATAAGTATTCCATACATTTGTAAAAAAGGCTCTTGTAGAACTCCACGCCGGCTAGAAAAACACACACAGGCAGTTTTTTCTGGCGAAAATTTAAAACCATTTGTGTCAGCCCATTCTTGTAACTTGTTGAATGCCAGTTGGACCCGACGTTTACATATTGAAGGATTACAGGACGAGACAGAAATTTGAATATCATCTACATATATAGAATATTGCACGGAAGGAGGAATAGCATGGGCAATCGAATTCATCTTTACAATAAAAAGGGTTACGCTAAGGACACCTCCCCTTGGGAACTCCATTTTCTTGAAAAACCTCCCTTGAAAGGGTTGTTCCCAATCTTACATAAAAAGTGTGACATTGCAAGTAACTTTGAATAGCACCTAGCATTCTACCTCGGACACCAAGACCAAACAAATCCTCCAAAATTCCAAGACGCTAGACCGTATCATAACCCAGGCAGCACAAAATTTTGGCTAGCCATTGGCCAATGACCGTTATTAGCCTGGTACATGGCTGGCCAGCCTGGCCACCGGCAAACAACTGGCCACCGACGACTAAAAAGTGCCCAGTAAGAGACTGGCCACAGACTGGTCGTTTCATCCCTGGCCAAGGATGGCAAAAATGTGTT
>JABSTQ010006252.1:0-24610 GCA_013358835.2 Ixodes persulcatus | reverse complement strand
CTTGGTAGACAGTGATACAGCGTGACACTGCGCTGCATCAGTGCTGAGTTATGTCCAAGTCAGTGCTGCACCAGCGCGACGTATGTGTGAACCTCTCATGGTTCTTCCCGGAGGATTAAAGAGAGAGAGGAAGCCAGGAGAGGGTGCGTAAGGAGGGGCAGAGCACCGTAAGATGTGGGACCGCTGACGAAGCTCGGAGCAACGAACACGACCTCGGTTGGGGTGTCCGGACCCCGAATTGGGTGCGCTGCCTCCTGAGCGATCGAGGTGCCGACCCGTCCGAGGCTGATTTGATTGCGAGGGAGGCAACTGACGACAGTACTCGGCGCCGCTGCGGTCTAGCGACACAAAACTGGTGCCTGATACGACACAAAACACCCGAACGCCTTCCAGCTGCCTTCCAGCTGAAGAAGATGTTTGATGCTGCTCATCCACTCTATGTAGCATCATCTCTAGCACAACAGATAACCCTGCTAACAGAAACTTCAGTCACGCCAACCTATGAACTCCTCAAACACTTTTATTGCAAAAACTGACGCCCAATTACCCATTATTTGACTGACCCTGCACACATATACTCTTGGCTATTCTTCTGTCTACTTGCAGCGAATATTTCCCTAGTGTAGCCAGGTGGCTTGTATGATTCATTACATCTCTAATCACTGTAACCAACATTTGCCAAGCTTCTTGAGCCAGAGGACATAGCTGAAAGATTTGTTGTTGTTTGTTTTTTTAACGAAACGTCGGCTACCTCGAGGAAGCATGCCGAAAATCCTTTGTAGTGAAATAATGGCCACTAAGTTCGCCGTGAAGTCCCTTTTTGGAGTCTGTAGTTCTACCAGCTTCTGCTGCTTTCATGTTACGCTTCAGATTTTCTGCGACGTCAATAAATCTAAGGTGATGTACACATGGCCTTTGCTGATGGACAGGGGGGAAAGGATGACCATACAATGACTCTTCTCCACAATCTTTACGGCAGTCGCAGCGCTTTCTTTTTAACGTGTGCACAGACCTAAAATCGGCGCGCAGTTTTACCACAAAAATTATTTTCGTATGGCATAATATTTTTAATAATAATTATTTTTATATTTATTTTTAGCTTAAGAGAGCCACGGTGCCGTCGAAAGGCAAGTCGCCCATACCATGGAGGCTTGCGGCGCCGCGTCTAACGACGATGAAATGGCGTCACTTCACCGCCATAGCGAAACTCGTGTTGCCTGCGCAGGAATAACAATTACAGAAACATGTATCTTCTAAAGTCTTCTTTTATTTACATCCGATCGCCCTTATGATTCGTAGCAAGCCGAAGGGAGGATATTCACAATGCGGCAGCGGTACACGCACCCCTTAGAGGTACCGCGAGTCGTTACCTGGAGCAGAAACACCACGATCCTGGAGAGAAGGGCCAAGATGACGACGCTTGAGATCATTCTGGTCGCTGCATACCCGAGAAAGGGAAAATAAATCTGTCCGGCAAGCGACACCAAGCATTCGAGCGAAGCTCTCCGTTAGCTCCGCCGCCGCCGTCGCTCCGTTGGATGGTTGGCTCATATTGACTAGTTTTGACATTTTGTTTTGAGCCTGAATCCAACACCAATCCGGAGTTCCAAATTGATTAAAATTAAGAATGATTTTATTTGAAATTGCGCAAAAAATGCGTGTAAAAACCCCGCCTCTGTAAAAAAAAAAAAAACGCTTCTTCAAATGAAAAAGAAATCTATTTCTTTTTACTTTGTAAAGGTTCGGCATGGGTTCGGCGTCAATTTTAGTAGTTGCCTCACCGGCGGATAGAGGGCGCTGACGAACTCGGCGCCATTTTCACATTTAAATATTCTAAGCTTAAAGGGTAAGACAAAATGGCTAGGTGGCGTAAGCTACCGCCCGATCCAAAGGGCTCAGCCGTATTCATCCATCCATCCATCCATCCATAATGGCAGGTCACGTGACACGACGTCACCGGAAGTGACGTCACAATTATAACGTCACGTGACGAAAACATTTTGTTTTGCTTGTTTTTGTTTTCTGTGACGTCACAGTTTTAGTGAGGAATTTTTTGTTATTTTTACTTTGTTGACGCATTTTTTATTTTATTTATTTTCTTGCTTTTTGTCCCGCGTTTTCTGCGCTACCGGCTGCGTTTTTCCGACGCCTTTGTTTGATATCGTGTCGTATCGTCGTATTTAGGCAGTTATTAGGAACGGCAAGCCTACGTTGTTGCGTCCATCACTTGAATATCGTGAAAACAAACCAAAAACAAGCAAAACAAAATGTTTTCGTCACGTGACGTTATAATTGTGACGTCACTTTCGGTGACGTCGTGTCACGTGATCTGTCATTATTCCTCCTCCGAATCGCTCGTCTCACTACCCCTCCTCTAATCCGAAGGAGCTCCGCGACCGGCTTTATAACTTTTTTTTCAGCCTTGAAGAAAAAGTTAAATGGAAAGTCGATGTTCTCCAAGCACGGCATGCTGATAACAATAACAATAACAATAGACATCTTGGAAACCCTGAGATGGGGAACGATAAAAATACGGACAAACACAACAAAATCTCAATTTTTTTTTTATCGTTCCCCATCTCAGGGTTTCCAAGATGTCGATTAATTACCAGCTCGCCTGCACTCTATCACTGCTTACAATAACAATACTTTATTTCAACTCAGGAGAGCTGGGGTGTGCTGGAAAGGCCAAAGACCCGTACCGAGGGGCCCAGCACACCGACCTTAGTGTAGGAAAGGGGGGAGGGGGAAGGGGGAAGAAAAGGATGTAGGGGGGAGAGAGCAGCAGCTTCAGTGAACTGTTCTCCACAGGTGGCGCGCTGCTTGGCGGCAAAGGTTCCTCACTTC
Source organism: Ixodes persulcatus (assembly GCA_013358835.2). Classification (NCBI taxonomy): domain Eukaryota; kingdom Metazoa; phylum Arthropoda; class Arachnida; order Ixodida; family Ixodidae; genus Ixodes; species Ixodes persulcatus. The sequence goes on along the minus strand of JABSTQ010006252.1, from coordinate 21,763 downwards.
ATCAATGTCAGTGGCGGGTTGATTCCGGAGCGTGCTTGGGAGGGAGCGCCACATGCTGACCACGCGCGGAACGAAGGAGTTTTGGTGGCGCACTGTGCGGGCCAAGATGGGAGCCAGGTCATTGTTCCGGGTGCGACGAATATACTCAGCCAGAGGGTGGGCGGCACCGAGTGGGCTGATGGCTGTCAGAAGCAGCCGTGGACGAAATGCAAGTGAGGCAGTGTAAACGGCTCAATTCTAGGACTTTGAGCTATGACGGACTAGTTGATCAGGGTATAAACAAGAAGCAAAGTTCAGAATTGACAGATCATGCACTTGTGTTTATGTTTTGTCCATTTGCTGAAAGTTCAGCGCGAACAGGCTCCGTCCACGCAAGTAGTGACGTATGTGCGCCGGAAGTGACGTATGCGTGGATGGAGCAATCGTTGGGATGGAGCCTTATCTCCTCCCGACGTGGCTACATCCCCGCGCGTGGATGTAGACACTCCCCCCCCCCCCCAAAAAAAAAAAAAAAAAAAAAATCCACTTTAATTAACTTTGTGTACGTTTACTGCGTTTTCTTATCGCCGTGACGCTTGCGACCCATGCGACGCTTGCGACTGCAGTCTTCCCGAACTGTGCACCCGAACACACCCTGATTATCTAAGCAATCGTCATTTCCGGTTAGACGATACAATGGCAGCCGCCATGCGTGGCACGACGTTAGGTCGCTTCTCGCACAACACGTATTTTACCTTAAAAATTAGCCTATTACTATTATTCATAACAGCCGTACATTCCGTCGAAGTATCTAGGCCACGGGGCGTACCGTTAACAAGTAAGTGAAAACCTTCCTACGTCGTAAATGCCGGTTTTTGACCGGCCCCAAACGCTCAGCTGCGAACCGGCCTGTTTCCAGGTAGCGCTTACGAGTGATACGGGGAGGGGACTACCTTTCAAGGCTTCTTATCTGCACAAGTTCGGCTCACACTGGAGTTAATAGCGCTATTCCTAAGTTTGGTTTTGCTTGAAAAAGAAACTGTTCGCCCTAAACCAACTCGCAAGAACTAATGACCGATCTTCGTACTTTGTCACTATTCCTTGCACAGGTGCGTTTTTAGCTTTTGTGACGACGTACGAAATTCAAGAACCCGAACTCTGTGTGCATTTGAAAATTGAGGACTTCGAACGCGATGTTCGGTGACTCGGTGCTTCTTCATTTCCTTCGCTGCTTACGCACGTTGAGGCCTCGAGTTTTCGGCAATTTCCCGGCGCCATCCATAGGCAAACCGGGAACTTTTACCCAGTTGGTACGCCTGTATTTAGCGAACGAAGGCTGAGCGAAATCACGGCGTGTTGCGACTGGAACGCTAAGCTACCCCCGGCTGCTCGTTGTTACTGGCGAACGATATCGTCAAGTAAGCATCTCCAAAAATGGCGGACGGCCGCGTCTGCTACGACTACGCTTGCGCAGAGGCAACCCCGAAAAAGGCCCATTCGAGATGCTCCAGGTCTAGGGGATAAAAATGGTCTTGGCGCTTTCAGACTGCTTAAGTTTGAAACGGTGTCACCGGTGGAGCCAACTGCACACTACTCTGGACTTAAAAGACCGTTACACTGGCCTACTAGTCACAGACTCTGTTTCTACCATCGTCATGTTGGTCTATGGTCATTTGTGAATATTGATCTCATTAATTCATTCAAGTATATTATTGCAGACAGTAAAGTTATGCATGTGCGAAAGCAGCCGACAGTATGAGCGAACGGGGCCAATCGGTCAATCAACCAGCGACATCACAGCGGTCCCCATCGTTCTGCGTGTTTGCTGTCGTGGGTTAAATTAATCAAGCACAGTGAATGCACCGTGACCTTGGTCTTTCGGCATCATGTGTGTCCGCACTTGCACGCATTCTAGATGTTGCGAAAAATGGGAATGACAACTGATACTTTGTATACTGACATTTTGGTAAGAGGCTTTCTTTCTTCAAATGTGGGAAAATTTTCCGCTAAATTTAGCGGGGAAAATTTTCCGCTAGATTTAGCGGGGAAAATTTTCCACTAGATTTAGCGGGGAAAATTTTCCGCTAAATTTAGCTGGGAAATTTACCCATCATACACCGCGCGGTTACGCCGACGGCGACGCCGCTCAAACCGGAAACGGGCGCCTAAGAGCTGCGCTCTAAAAAAACACTGAGGCCTATGGTACTTTTGACATGTTTGATCGACGTCCAATTTACTTGCCAAACATTAAAGGGGCACTCGCGTGGTTTCCGAGATCATCTATTTGTGGTCGTAACTCAACCTATGGGCTCCAGGCATTCTAGAAAACCCGCGACTAGATTGATATCACGACATGGCCTTTTTCTACGATTCTGTGAAAAAACCAGAGGGCGCCGTGGGATGTGCGGCAGCCAATCGCGAGCCCTTCCTTCCTGCACGCGAATCGCGCACGTTGGAAAATCAATCTGCCATTGGTCAGTCCCCTTGTCGCGTGGGAGCCAATCGCTCACGATTGGCTGTCGCGCATCCGCTGGCACCCCTGGTTTCTGCACCGAATTGCAGAAAAACGGGCGTGCTGCAATCTTTGATTTTATTTTTAATAGGGAAGTTTGATCTGTATCAATCTAGTCTTGTGTTCTTTAGAATGCTTAGCAGCCATATATTGAGCCATGACCATAAACAAACTATCTGGGAAACCACTTTCTTTAAAGGGGCCCTGCAATGACTTTTTACTGGTTTTTAATTTGCACCGAACCTAAGCGCACTGAACGTAGTAACTTAATGAAACTTTTCTTTTCGCATAATTCGCTTTATTTTAAAAGTTATAGGCAAATTAGAATTACAAAAACAAGCAAAAAATAACCTCCTTCATGACGTCGTAGGTCCTGGCTTGAGTGGCCGTGAACTAGAGGAGAGATAGTGAGCTCATCGAGCGCTCACGGCTGCCGCACTCCGTGTCGACGGCTCGAGAGGGCGCCACTAAAGCGTGTGTTCGATAGGAGCTGTATGAAGCGGGCGGCCAGGGCGGCTCGCATTGCATTTGCTGCGCGATTAAAGACTATTTCGGCATAACACTTCATTGGCCGCAAATGACAGCAAACACGGGGTAAAAATCAGTACAGAACGGGAGCCACTTCGCGCTGCCATACCGCCAAATGGCCTTTCTACGCTCCGAGACCTTTCTACGCTCGTCGTTGGCCGGCGCCTCATCCCACTAGCCCTTTCTAATATGCGCCGCTTTTTCCGCCGCTTGGTGGCAGGTATGTCGACGGGTCATTTCTTGTTTCGTACTTTATAAACTGCATTTGTTTCTTTTCTGATCTAAAATACTGAACAAAAACTACTTTCATACATAATTGCAACGGTTCGCGACACTTATATTTTGTATCTCGACCAAAAAGAAAGCTTTTAGCGGCTTTGACCAGTAGTAAGCCCAGGACCAAAAACGTCACATTTCGCGCGCTTTCGGTACCGCGGGTCGCCCTCGTCGGTGGAGGAGGTTTCCGCGTCGTCCGGTTTAAATATGACGCACTGATATTTAGTCACTCTCTCCGTGCCCGTTGGCTTGCCCGAACCCCAAGAGACGTGGAAACCGCAAAAAAGGTAGACGCTTAAATATGATTGCAGGGCCCCTTTAAGATAAAAATTTGGCAAATAAAATAAAACCGACAAGAAGCAAGGTTTATTCAGATATCCATAACCCAAACAAGATAAGCCTTACGGGTCACGCTGTTGCGTCAAAATATGAAATATAAAGATTTCTACAGCCCTAGCTTTAAGAAGTATATTTGTGTAGAAAGCAAGAAATGCACATGTGACATTTTCTATGACTACTGTACAAGGACAAAAGCGAAAATACAGTTACAATTAAAGCACCTCACGAGGCAATTTTTATATGAGCATTGGCGTTTAATTGCAATGGCCGTGACCAGGGGTGTAGCCAGGGGGAGACTAGAATGTGCCAGATACGGTGGACACGTAAAAGTTAAATATAGTTGATTTTAGGTTATGGCTATTTGTAATCATCATTTGTACATATGCATACATTAACAAGACTAAGGTTGTCGTATTTCAACCTCAAAACAAACCATTAAATGCTGTATACAAACCAAACTGAAATTGTTACCACTGTAAAGACGCTTGGTGTTTCTTATTTTGAGTATTTAACATGGAAACATCACGTAAATCATGTTCGAACCAAACTTAACAGAGAAAATAGTTTGATGAACAAGTGTAAACATATTTTGCCAACTAACGGAAAAAAAAAAAAGGATAGAGGTACACGTAAGCATTTCTTTTGAGTTGTGAATGTGAAAGCATGTACATCATACTTGCTCTCCGCATGTTGGCGCGCTGACGGACACGCAGCGTCATGGGGTGGCCAATCGTTGAAACTGACGCGCAGCGTCAGTTTCTACGACCGGCCACCCCATGGCGCTGCGTGTCCGGTGAATGGGAGCCTGGTCGACGCATGCTAGCCAATGGGACCGAAGCGGATAAAAGGTGCCGTGGCTAACCGGCGAATGGGAGCTGACTTGACTTGGAGAAGGATTTAAGAGCCGTTTGGCGTGGTTTCAAAGCTGATAACGTCGGCTCGCTCCATAAGACAGTTGATGCTTTCGCGTTAAAAGAAAAACACATTGTACAATGTTTTTGCATTACCCAACTTAACATATCGTCTTTCACTGTGGGGTACAACAGCTTAATATAACCTTCATACCCTGACGCTCGCTCAGGGGGCTGTACATACAATCTTAAATGTCGTGTGGTATGCCCACGCCTGCACTTATTTTACAGACTTTAAAATACTAACAATAACTGTCCTTTACAAATTTAGACTTTTATCGCTATATAAATCGGTAAATAAAAATAATAACAAAAATGTGCTTAATTTACTAAAACTGAGAATAAAACTCTGCAAAGTAAAACACAAGAAAAACAGAAAAGTGTAACATCTCATTTTGTCTATCAGTTTGATGGTAATCAATCCATTACTTATAGCCTCCCAGTCTTACTAAACGAACTCGCAGGACCTAACATAATACTAGAATTAATTTCCAATAAATCACTGGTAGTTGCATGGTTTTAATATATGAATTTGGTTTTAGTATGGGCTTAATCGCTACCTAAATCACTTTTTTTTTTTTATCAAGCGTCATCAATATTCATACATTATGTAAATTTCTCCATACTTTCATTAGATCTTTTTAAAGGGATGGTGAACCGAAATTTTTATTTCAAAAAACCATGCAGGAGCTGTAGATGGGACGCTACAATCCCTACTGCACTACTCGTAAGGCGATACCTAAAAATATCCAATGTTTCTCGCTAGGGGGGTTGTTCAAAACTTGAGAGTTACAGGTCTATCATTATTGCATCGCACTTTCTATATTCTTTTACTTGTTCCAGGTTGTAACGCCTTGCTTTTTTTGATTCATCCCGCATGCCGGATTTGGTAACTACGTGGCCGGGCTTTGCGGCCCATCGCTAGTCGATACAGTGTTGCAAAGCACACACGCAATTGCGCACGCGCACTCATAAAAAAAAAAAAGAAACATAATGCACGCGTTATTATCTGGCGCCGTATCTCGAGTCAGACAACACGTCGGGATCGACTCACCAGAATCCCGTAAGGTTGCGGATCCGCTTAACTTTCTCTTCCCGACCTGCAAAGAAACACGAGCCAATCAAAGGAAAGATGTCAACAACAGCGACATCCAAGAACAGCGTGGGAACGAAAGCTGAGGCATGCAGACAGCAGCGAGTCAAGCCACGCACGCTGACTCAGCAAAAAAAAAAAAAAAATGAAAACGCGGTGCGCACGGCATACAAGTTCGTTTGCTCCTTGCGCACCTTGTGCGTTTGTTTGAACGATGTAGGTTTGTTTACCCCTGAAATGCGCGCACGTGCGTTTGTTTCCCCCCCCCCCCCCCCGACCTCGACCAATGACGGGGCGAGCTTGGCTGCTTCGTCATCGCGTGTTGTATGTTAGTGAAGAGACTAAGTGCGCAGGTGAGCTGGGGGTGCCTAATCCGTTGACCACCCGAGACTGTGGTGAAGAAAAGGAAAAAAACTTAGTCGAAGGAACAGGCACAGTATGTCTCAAATTCAGCTAACTTGTTTACTTCTCAGCCACTCTCAACCACCTTCTAGTCAGAAATCTCCTTTGTAGAAAGCCTTTTCAAATATTTAAAAAAAGATTGACGCATTTTAGAACGCTCACTTGCTCGTGAAAAATAGCTGTTTGGTAGCGAGCGGCCGCTCATGACAGCGCGTTGTTTTGGCCGCCGCGTCTGCTTTTAGACGTCATTTCATTCGCGAGAAGGCATCGGCGGCATCCGTCGTGCATGTACAGTGGTGCATGGAAGCACTCGCGTAAACTCGTCGTCTGCTTCGGGTGTTTGCGGCACAGGACTTGTCACACTCATTCACGTAAGTGGTGACCATTTTTGAGCGAGTTCTCGCCACGCGCTTTTTTTCCGAAGTGGCATAGGAATGTTGCGGAGCTTACTAGGATTTATCCCGCGACAGGGGGTAAACAACGTTTGGCGCGGTAGTTTCGAAACTGTCAGGGTACTCGCTTTTAGCCTCGCCGCAGTTAGATGGCCTAACTTTTGGAATGTGTTACTGCTAATGCAAAAGACAGTCTACATGACACTGAGGGGTGTTTCTTCCTCGTATGAACATTGGTCGTACAAAAGCTGCCTGCACATGTCTTGCAGACATGTTGGAAGCAAACATGCGTGTCATTTGATGTCTGCAATGGACTTTGTGTATGGGCAGTCTGACTGCGCTCTTCAGTAATCTCTTTTGGGAGGAAGGAGTCACTCTTTCGCGAATGTTGCGCCAAGGGCAGCGGTTTCGGCGGTTCGTGGAGCTCCTGGAACAGCATCAAACCGGTGTTCGTCGTTGCGTGACGAGTTGTCGCCTAATATAGCGGACCGTCACGCATGCATGGAGCGCACGATGTCTCATGGCTTTGTTAATACGTTAAATGACTCTGTGACGTGCCGATAACAGATGCCGTAACCGAACATTTATTTCTTGAAAGGAAAGTGTGTATATATATATTGTGGGAACCGTTGGTCGCCCTGCGAGTTGAGGGGGTGAACGCTGCTCGTTTTTCTTAATTTTTTTCCGCGACTTCGATTGCGTGTGGTGAAAAACGAGCGGGTATTTCACAGGTCATTAACGTCAGGGATCCGTTCTAACGGTATTTGCGCAAAATACAAAAATCGTTGCATCGCCCCTTTAATAAATGCTCTTGGACTCTGTCCTTACTCTGGTACGCGTGTCTCCTCTTTCGCTATATTCGAGAGAGTGAGACAAGGTAGACGATCATTGGCACTGACGGAGGTAATTAATCGAACCGACCCGCGGTAATGTAGCCCTAAACGTCGTCTACATTGCCGCGGAGATGTGGGGACCGCGCTACTAGGTTTGACGTCTCCTTTGAGCTATCGCCGCTGTTGAGACAACCCTTTGGACTGGCTCTGGCTGCGCACAGATTTTGGCGAGCTTTCGACAGGGCCGCCTCCATCCGCGTTTGCAACCGCCGGGCGTATACTCAGCATAGGCTGGCTGCGCGCCGCCCCCGTCGCCTGTAGCCGCCAATACCCGATCCATGGGGTTCGGCAGCTCCCTCCCAAAATTGAGGAGAGCAGGACTGAAACCTGTCGATCTGTTCACCGTTGAGCGGAGTGCAAACCCGATCTCGGGTAGATAGGCATCCCAATCTCGGTGTCGTTCCGCATACGCTGCAAGCATAGGCTTCAGGTTGCGATTGACACGCTCGGTGATGTTCGACTGGGGGTGGTACGTCGTCGTCCTTTTGTGCTTTATGCCAAGGGCTGCACAGGAATCGGCGAATACCCTTGACGTGAAGATGCTGGCATTGTCAGAAATCAAAGCTTGAGGGTATCCCAAACGGGAAAACACCTCCATCAGCTTGTCCAGCACTGCCCGGGCCGTCAGTTTGCGCAGAGGAAAAAGCTCTACCCTACTTACTGAAGTGGTCGGTGACGACCAGCAAATACTGGTGTCCTTTCGGACTCTTAGGAAAGGGTCCGACCAGATCGCACGCCACCAGAGACCAGGATTGCTGGCTTTGAACTGGCTGCAGGAGGCCCGGGGGTTTGCCGCCTCGTGGCTTGAGGCTCTGGCACAGGTGACACGAACGCGCATACTGAAGTACGTCGCGCTCCAGGTGGCGAAGTGACACAACTTGAAATAAGTCTTGGGGCCACTCGCGTGCCCTGCCAGGGGCGTGTCGTGATAAAAGCGCATAAGTGCGCCCTTAAGACTGCGGGGTACGACCACTTTGAACGCATTAGTGTCGTTCTCGGATGGTATGTACCGCAGCAGGAGTCCGTCAGAAGGCTCAGTATGACCGTTCACACCGGGATGTCCGCTATCAAGTGGGCGATCTGGTGCTCAGACGAACGCACGTCTTGAGCGACGCTAGCAAAGCCTTTTCTGTTGCGCTGGCGCCGAAATGGTCGGGCCCCTACCGAGTAAAAGAGACTGTTTCTCCTCTCGTGTATAGACTGACGGTATGCAATCCAGGGACGTTGGCGGGCCGGTGCACGTCGGCGATCTCAAACCCTACATTAGCAGGGATGAGACGGCCGAGGAAACTTGTCGCATGCGACAGCAGACACGCACGAGGCGCCCACGCGTGACGGCCCCTCTGGGCCACAGCCGCGCTACAATCTGCGGAGTCTCCGGTCCTATTGTCCGGATAACTTCGTAAGACTGGGGCCATAGCGCTGGCTATGTCGTCTGCCCAAGCCGCTTATAGCCAACGGACGGTTTTTCCGAGGGCTAGAAAGCCGGATAATGTGGGCAGCTTCCGTGTCTGCTGGTGGGGTGAGCTCAGACTTGTGCCCGTTACTTCAAAAAAGTAATTAATTACAATTACAATTACTTGGCCTAAAAAGTAGTGGATTACTGTTACAAATTACTGTCCGTAAAAAGCAGTGTTGGACAAAATACTCGATAAAAGTATTTAAGTTAAGTTACTAAATACCTGCTTCATAATGTATTTAAAATACTACTCAAGTTACTTTCACTGTAAAGTATCTTGAGTAGAGTCCAAATACTTAGAAATGTATTTCAGTTACTTTTGAAGATACTTCCGCATTGCTTAATTTGTATCGACGTCATTGACAACAACAATTATGCAGCTATGCAAATCTGGGTTACCAGAATGGTTTATTAGCACGCAACAACACAAAACGGGCAAAAAAAAAGTATCGTAGGGCTATTTTATGCAGTCCGACTATAAAGAGCAAAATATTGTCACGAATGATAAATGATGAGGCGGCGAATAACTGAAGAAACTAAATGTTTAAGGGGGCGAACTTGTTCCCAAAACAAAATAGAGAAAGGCTAGCGTCGCAGGCGTCGATGTCGGCGAAACAGCAAGATCGACCGCTGGAGCAAGACTGACTCCGGACCGCCACTCGGAGCACCTTTTGTACCCGCGTGGGTTTCTGGAACATTCGGCGTAGAATGTTCGGCGCGTAGAACATTCGTAACTCGATCAGACGACAAAACTCTCGAACTTACCATAATGTAAAGTTGAAGGAATAAATAAAAGAGAAGTCGGCTTTCCGGTATCGAATCCGGAGCCTCCGCGCGAGAGCGTCCGCGCGAGAGCTAAGCGCGGTAACCATTCGGCCATGCGCTCGCTGGGCAACGCGCGTGGCAATATCGCTGATAGATGTTACAAAACATTTCTGGGACAACAAGAAAGAGGTCGCTTTAGCTATTGGGGAGGAGATCAGACCGTGGCGCCCCAAGCGGTTAACTTTAGAACTAGATGGATGGGGACAACAAATACAATGGCTCAGCGCTCGGCTGACTTAACCGAACGCGGCGTCAGCGTTCGGCTGGAGTTCGTGTTCTCCGGAGAGGGGAAAGAGGGGCTCTTTTGTTACCACTCCGGCCTGCATGAACAATGCTGCATGCACAGTGCCCAGCTCAGCACAAAAGCCCAAGTGGGTCAAGTTCGCGTCCCCTGACGACTGCTTTCGGGGGAGATCCGGCACTTAACGTCACTTCACTAATTGTTTGTATTTTGTCATCACTGTGCCTTGCGCTCTATTAAAAAAGATGATACGAACATGCCCACAAGGCCTGTGGGCATGTGCACAGGCCTTGTGTTGGGTAAACACCGAGGTATCGGGGTGACAAACGGGTCAGAGCGCTTCGCCAATAGTGACATCGCTGAATATCACATCCTGCGGCGCACCTTAGACGCATCGTTTAACTACAATTCATTCACGGATATGAGTGAATGAATAACAAAGAGAACCCACATAATAGCCACGGCAGTGGTCGCACCTTCTTCAAGTAGGTTGCGTTCAGAAAAGCACTCAACGTCGGCGGACACTTTGTTGGCATTTTGAGAGTCATCCAGCTCCTAGTTCGTTTCCTGTACTGTTCTCTGCCTATCAATGTTCGCTTACAGACAGTGTTCGCGAGACACAACACAAAGAAAAAAAAAAAAAAAACGACGTTTTGCCTTAGCAGGGTCAAATATACAAAAAGCGAAACAAAAATGTCTACTTTTTTGTGTGTCCACTTCTCATTTTCTTCTATTTGTTATTTTCTTGACACTCAAGTCCGCATTGTTCTCGTTGGTCGTTTCCCGGTCTGCCTGCGCCTCAGGGTCAGGGTGGCATCTTTACTTCCGTAAAACCACACCTTTTGTTTGAGGATTTTTTGGGGGGCAACTTTATAGAAACAAAAGGCGCCTTTGGGAAGGCGAGGGGAGAACCTTCATTGTACGAACTTTGGGCTGAAATATGAGTCACAGTCGGCAAAAAAGCGATATTTTCACGAGCTCAGTTAAAGTCACCGTAGCTAATCGGAGCTAGCAACAGGATTCGGTTGCTCGAAAGAATGTTCACGTTTGCTCGTGCCACGCCCACGCCACTTCCTACCGAAAAACTCGGAAAATGGCGGAATGACAAAAATGTATTTAAGATAATGAGTACAAGATACTCAGAAATGTAATTAAGATAGAGTATTAAATACTCTCCATCAAAAGTGTTTGCAAGATACCAAGATACTCCAAAAAGTATTCAAGATACAGTATCTTGAGTAGAGTATTTGAGATAGGCACAAGTCTGGTAAAAAGTAACTGATTAATTACTTCGTTACTTTACTCAATTACTTTTGCGTTACTTAAAAAAAAACACGCAAAATACCTGCAATATCTACTGCGTGTTTGCGGGGGGAATTTCGGGCCCCATCAATAATAAAACAGATTCAGTACTATATCTACCGATTATTTTAGGATAATAATTTTAGGAGGATGAATCTATAAAGCTGTAAAGGACTGGAACAGGTGTTCGATATAAACGAATCTAGCGCTGTCCACCCGGGACAGAACTGAATCCCATGAACATGCGACGAATGCACATGGGCGGCGGAGGCACGCACACCATTCGAAATATGGCATCGGAAAACTTTAGAACACGACTCTCCTGAAGATGTGGTTTTTCTATGGTTGCTGCATATTGCCTAAATAGGGGCCGGTTTAGCCACTAAAACCAACTCGCTGTGAGACCTACATGCGGTACTTGCGTTTGGGAAGATTTCAAAGAGTCCCGCTTGTTGAAGGTTGTTAACCGGCCTTGACCCACTTGATCTTTTTCTTGATCATCAAACTAATCAAAACTGAAACTTCACACGAAATATTAATCCACAATCTTTCAGCTAAGCTGATTTTTTCGTTTAGAAATTATTTTAAAAAAGCACCACTGTCAGTGAACAGCAGGCTTCAATGTATCTCACGCGTTTACAGCCGCCTTACGCTGCCTTAACTCCTGTGTCCAAGTCAGCTACTGTTTATTCTCAGAAAACTCGGGCTGTGTTCCCTTTCCCTAAAATGTCGGAGTAAGTTCCCGTAGGCACAATCCGCTGACGAGAACGCCAACATTCTCGTTTCTAGGAATTGGGTTCAGCTTCGAACTCCCAAGCCATTTTGGCTGTGCTCCCCGGCAGACTTGTGCCCGTTACTTGTAAAAAGTAATTAATTACAATCACAATTACTTAGCCATCAAAGTAACGGATTACCGTTACAAATTACTGGCTTTAAAATGTAATCGATTAATTACTTCGCTACTTTACTCGATTACTTTTCAATTACTTCAAGAAATACATGCAAAAACACGACTTTTCACTTAGTATCCCTGAATGCGGTAAGAAGGTAACTTATTAGGTATATGTAGACAAATATTACTAGCCGCGAATAATGTACACAGTCGTTTAAGTTTTGTGTTTAGTTTTTATTGCACTTGCATCAAGAGCAGTTGGTGTTCAAAGTTGAGGTCGTTCATCTTTCCTATCTTTCGGGAGAAAGAGAAGAAAAATGAACGGCCCTGAATAACGTGATTGCACTGCTCGAGCGCGCGTTCTTGGCAGTGACACTGAAAGCCCGGAGCTCGCTTCTGTAGCTTCTGCTACGCTCACACTTAAAGTGGAAACTGAGTGTGGCACGTTTTAGAAGATCAAATATTTTACCGCATCACACACCCATATCACTAATGTCACAATGGTATGGTTCGGAGCAGCATTACGAACTGCCGATATCCGAAAATACAATTTGCGTAAACTCCCTCAGCAACTCGCCGCGGCTCCCCTGAGCTCAAATAAATATCAATATCTTTATCAACTGTTCGAAGCGTACTTTACGCCGTATGTCAGCGGATACACTAGGGCTGAAAAAAAAAAAAAAATAACCAAAGGCAATGTTGCGAGTGTAAAATTGGGATGCAAACGCCAAATTATGAACTACACAAAAATCTTAAATTTTCTAAATCACTGGTTTCCACAAAAAAAAAAAAAAAATTAAAAAGCACTTACCTTAACGTGTTTTCGTAGGTTCGAATTCGTGGACTTCGCAGACGAAAGAAGCTTTCTTTCGGGGATGCGGAGTAGGCACTGAAACTCTAAATTCGCAGTTCCCTTGGTGCCTTTCAGTTTGAACATTGGATCCAAGGAGGGCCGTGGCGACAGTGCAAGAGACATGCTGAATGCTCACTGCTGGGACCTCTCGAGTATTTTGTAGCCGTGGATCAGCGAGCTAGAGGGGGGACCTCAATGGAAAATATTTAACAGCAGAAAAAAAAAAAAAAACAGTTCATATAGATAAAATTTTCCTACATAAGTAAGAGGAGAAAAAGAGAGTTAAGAGAAAGACAGGATTTGACAAGGGCTACACCCTACTAAGACGACGGGAACGCGAGGTTCTTGCAAAAAAAACAACAAAACAAAACAAAACAAAGCTAAGCAAGAGAAACGGAAAAAATTCGCAGAAAACTCATCAGCGGATGTGGTGACTATTGTGAGTATCGTTCTCCAAGACGACATTAGTTTCGCCTGTAGACTAAGCTAGGGCTCTGATGTTTGTCTCTACTTGACCAGAAAGCTGGAAACCTCGAGTCTCCATCACGAGAAAGAAACGGCATGTTTTCTTTGCCGCGTAACAAGAAAATATAGGAAAAATGTCACGTAAAAACGTCAGAAGGCACTGGAGTTCTAGAAGTGTTCTTAGAACTGGACGGCATTTGGCCTTTTGTCCCGTAAAGCCCCGTATTCGGAACTCACAGGGACTCCGACTCCTCCCCCGCACAAAACGCAAACAAGCGAAAATATGAGGGGAGGCTGACTCCCCACCGTCCTCGGTGCACACCAAGTTGTAGTGGCTACTGCTTTTATTTAAAGAAAAAGACGCGAAAGAAAGCTATTAGTTCAACTTCGAGTTTGTTCTCAGGATGTTGCTTATGTCTTTATTCACATCCTTCCGCTTCTGAACTCTGAGCGCGGGCTGGGACTGGATCGCACAAACGTCCCGATAATGATCTTAGCAAAAAGAAACAGCAGACGCAGCAGACCCACCCCACAGTTCCAGTTTGGGAGATCCGCGCCATGTGACATTTTTATGGGCCATTACTCTTCTATTCTTCTTTCGCCCCACTCCGAATCAAGTACCCAAGGCTCAGAAGGGGCTTCTCTTTCCGAGAAAAAGCGACCGGAACGCGGCGTTTTTGCATCATGTAAGCGAACATTCGGTTATCTTAAGAAACCTCTTTAGCTGTGTGAAAACTCCCGTTTTCTTTCTTTGTCTGCTTTTGTCGGGGCCCTCCTCCTGTTATCGTGCTAAGGGGATAGCAGAGTCAACTCCTCCTCTGTTTTGCTCTTTCCACCTTCTTTTTTTTTTTGCCGAGATCCCGTCACAAGCTTTTGGAATCAGTCTATATGTGCCCCCCCCCCCCCCCCCCCCCCTGCCCCAACTCGGTGACGCTACTCAAAAGTCATATTTTATTGAAAAAAAAAATTGAGATAGTAAAAAAAATGTAACGAGTAACTTGTGGTAATCCGCTACTAAAAAAGTAATGAAATTACGTTAGAAATTACATTTCTAGAAAAGTAACGGATTAATTAAAAAATTACTCAAAAAGTAATTAATTACAAGTAATCCCGTTACTTGTAGCGGATTACTTCCAAGTCTGCTCCCCGGCCACCTTATCGCCTGCTGTCGAAAGTTACTGTGTGAACTGACAGTAGTGTTGATGCTACATTTTTTTTCTGTTCCAATGAGCTCCTGCCATCACTTCCCTTATGTTTGTGCCTTACGCATCCGCTAGTGTAAAGTCAAGTGACAGAAGCCACAAAGCTGCTGGTTGGTCCAGCCAGTATTTAGCTTTCACAGCGCTGTCAAAAATGAACAGGGTCAAGGTCTCGTTACAATTTTTTTTTTTTTGGTCTGCGGGGTGTGTGTGTGTAGGCAGAACATCGACAAGTAAAGGACGGTCTCGTGTGACAAAAAAAAAAAAAAAAATGCTGATTGGTTTTTGGGGGACAACACGCAGGGGGTGGGGCGGAAAGGAGGGGGGGGGGGGGGGGTGCGAGCGCCCATGATAAAATGCTGTATGAAGGGGAGGGGGGAGAGGAGGTCCCAGCAAAATGGAAGATTTCGGGGGGGGGGGGGGGGGCCGGGCCCCATGGGCCTCCCCCCTGGATACGTGCCTGGTCACTTGCCCGATCTTTTGCGGTTTGAAGCAGAGCTCTGTTGTGCTTCGTTAAGTTCTCAAGAATGAACGGGCCAGATCGATCTTTGTTTAATTTCTTTTTGGCGTGCAGCCAGGCATTTCTTGTGCTCTGCTTCGTAAAACGAACGATAATGCCAGTCACCTTATCTGGCTTTCCGGGCAATCTGTGTACTGCAGTGATATCAGTTTCAACGAGTGGTGCCAGTTCCAACTTTGCTGCTATTTCATTTACTTTCTGAAGCAAGTTTTCATTCTCGCTTTTGGCAATTCCGTGAAGTTCTAGGTTTAATTTTCTGCTTCTCCATTCGAGATCGTTCATTTCAGGTTTCAGTTTTTTTATTTCACTTTTTTGATCCTGATTATCGATCGTTTCCATACGTTTTTGAATGTTTTTTAGTTCACCATCGTGTCGGTTCACTTTTTGTAATAGTGGAAGACAAAGCAACCTGGCAGCATGTGATCGCAAAGTGTAAATACCCTGTCGGTAGACTTCCGTCTTGCGTATATATTTATTTTTATACTTTTCTTTTTGCGTAGCATTTCTTTTTTTTTACCGTGGGCAGTAATTCTGGCAATGTTATAAGTCAGTGATTCTCAAATGGGGGTCCACGGACCCTTTGGGGTCCACGTAGTCCTGCCTCATCAGTTAAGCCCGCCATTAGAAATTGTCTTCTTTTTTTTTTTTTTTCAAATTGAGAAGAAACGTTTTAATTTTCGGGTGAGTTTTCTCGTGTGTATGTCAATGGGAGAAATCTACTTCACACTAGCCCTTAGGTATACCAATTTGTTAGACAATTATCATCATTAACTTATACCCCTCCCTTCCCTTCACCAGGAACGGGATCCTCCGCCATCTTTGCCGATCCACCATGGGTTCGCGAAACATGAATGGTTGAGAACCACTGTTATAAGTAACTATTTCTCATAGCAGGTCGAGTGTTTCAGGGCGACCCGACAAATGACGCCAACGTGTCAGCGTACGAGTCGGGATCGTCAAAGGTTCGTCAAGACTTTTGCGCGCATGCGCGACATTTTTGGAAACGAGCTGACACCCCACGGAGGAGAAAAAGTTCTGCATTCGTTGACGTTCATGAGATAATTAAAGGGTTAAAAGTAAACATATTTACTTTTATATTGTCTAAAGATCGGTAATCATTTTATAAAATATAAAATAAACTACTTTATACATTGCTTGCTTCCAAATATTTTCTTTTCCCTAGAAATTGGGGAACACAGTTCATTAGTCGAACTTTGCTTTAAGTCGAAGGTTCGCGACTCCCCGAAGTTTAAATAGGTTATTTGAGTGAGAGCTAGCCAAGGTGCGAAGGAAACAAAGAGGAAAGCGAGGACACAAACCCAAGAGCTGGTGGAATGGCCAAGTAAAGGCGGCGATAGAGAAACGACAGGAAGCTTCTAGAGAACCCGGGGGTTTAAGCGCATACGGCTGAGCCACATAGTGAACATAAAATGGGATTTCTAAGGCATAGAAAAGAAGCATCTTGATTGATGAATCAAAATTAAAATCGAGAAAACAGTGCGCACAGTGGTTGTCTAAAAAACGTAAACAAGAAGGATAGAAAGGGAGCGAAGACATTTTGGAAGCAACTTAATTATCTCGCTGAGCAATGAAACAAAGATGGAGCAGATTTACACCGCCACACCACGAGGTGACCAGCTGAAAAGGGAGTAAGCGATGCAGCACCGAGATCCGTGACCGAGGTGTTTCGATGGCGATAATGCAATTAATGCGAAGGCGCGAGCGAGCTGGACAATAATAACGATAATAATCCCCGGAGAAGGGGAACAAGGGGGGCAAAGGACAAAGACAAATCTCCAAACACAGCTCGGTGACTAGTGCGCGACCGAAAAAAATCCGCCTGGTCCTGGTATCGAACCAGGGACCTCTCCATTTGTAGTGAAGAGCCCGCTTATTTTCTTCCGTTCGTGACGTCACGAGTCGTAGTGTTTTTCTACGCATCATCAGTTGCGAACTACAAGTTCGATGTTATACATGTAAAAACGACGGAAGCTCGGACTCATCACATTCTTAAACCGACATCGTCACAGCTGACACTCTGACACTGCGCCGAGTTCGTTCGACGAAAGAGATATTAATCCAGATAAAGGCGTCTCAGTGAGCGTTTGGCCAATTGCAAACTGCGACGCTTTCGGCCGCGCTGCTGATTTTTATTCGAACACATCAGTTTAAAAAAAGCCGCGAGAGGTAGACTAATCGATCTGCAGGTGAATTGCACGGCCATGGGGCTAATCATCGCGATAAGTTGAATAATTAATTAAAGATTGTTTTCAATTAGTGAAGATGAACATACGCTTCCAATAAGAAACCCGCTGAACGTCGTCGAAGAACAATAAATGAGCACATAAAAAAAAAACAAAAAAACAACGGCCACGTAGAAAGTGCGATGAATGTGCTAAAGGTACGACGAACATTCCGCTGGCCGGAAGGCGGTCAGGGCCTTCCTTTGTCACGCTCCCCTCGTTTCCCTGTATGGGACGGAGGGCCGTGAAGGCCGCTTTTGGGGAAAGACACCCCCATCCGGCCTGTTGCGTCCAGCAACACCTCCTAGAAGAAAAGGCCAGAGCGCTCTTCTCGTGACGTCGCGAAGGAAGGCCATCGGGGGCGCGCGTCGAAGCGAAGGCAACGCGCGTGGATAGACCGTCGTAACGCGCTTTTAGTCACATACGCGTGTCTTATTAGCTAAAATGAAAGCTGAACATATATCGAGGGGTCTCGAAAATATTTTATTACACGGTCAAAATATTACACCGCTAAATAATCGGTATGAAAAGGTACGAGGTAGGCGTATAAGAGAAAACATTGAGTCACGAAATTATTTCTGTGGGAATGCATATTTTACACAAAAATACTTCGACAAAATGGCGAAACACGCAGTGATTGGACACAGCAAAACAGATCACAGATAAAAATCAGGTAGACGTAGTCAACGCGGACACGGCTAGACGAATGTCACTTACGATCATGTAAGCGATGTTATCGCGTGCAGTCACTGAATTCTTGCATCATACCCCAGCCAGATGGCAAAAGCATGGGCGTACCAACCGGGGGGGGGGGGGGGGGGGGGGGCAAGGGGGCGCTTGCCCCCCCAGTTCTCAGAGTGGGGGGGGGGGGCAAGGCATGTGTTTTGCCCCCCCTGAAATTGGCCGCCACTGGGCAGTGCCCAGTGGCGGCCGGCGGCGCCCAAGGAATACTGAGGGCACCGCCCCCCGACCCGCACGGGCATATTTTTAACGCGCAGGCGATACAAACCCTAGCAACGGCGCTTACGCCGGATTGGCTGGTTCGTGGACGCTGCCGCCGTCAACGTAGGCAGCGAATACAATGCGAGTTTCTGAAGCGGTAGCGTAACTTAGTTGTAAGATGTCTGCCTCATACGTATCAGACCCAGTTTCTATCCATGGTGTGGGCTTCAGGGATTTCCCCAGACCCCCCCCCCCCCCTAGGGGGGGTTTAGACCCCCCTCGTTTTTCCGAAGGCACCCCCTTAATTCACAACGACTCCTATATTCGCAATGCCCTCCCCCCTTTAACCCCCCCAAAAAATTTAGACACCCCCCCCTGATTTCAGTACTTGGGGAAACCCCTGCTTACTTATTTATTTTTTTTTTCCTCGAACATCTTATTTTGTCGAGGCATTTGGGGATATTTACGACATTTCTTTTTACGATTAACACTGAAAAAAAAAAAAAACGAATGTTGTTGACGAAACATCGCTGAACTAAATCGTATGGGACTTTATTTATGGAAGTACATGGGGGACAGCGGGGCTTGAGTTGCCGAGTGGTCGCCGCAAAGCGACGAGTATGGGTGGGGTGGGGGGGGGGGGGGGAGCTAAGTGGGTTAATAGTTTTGTAATTAGCAACAAATTTGTAACGCGCTTCGAGTGATACACGCGCCGTCCGAATCCGAAATTTAAGTTCCCGCGCGTTGCCGAGCAGCCAATCCGGCGTGAGCGTCGTTGCTAGGGGGTCTATCGCCTGTGCCGTAAAAGGAGCCAGTGACCAAAGCGCCCGGTGCGCATACACAATCGGCCCTCTCCCCTCTTTTACAACGCCTACACACACACACGCTGTAAAAGTTAGTGATGGACCAAATCTGCCGAACTTCAGATTTGGCAAAGTTCCGCACATGCCGAAATTTTGAAGGAAAGCTCGGCAAAGATTCGGCAAACATTTGGCAAATGTCTGCGCACGCGCACGAACGCGACGGGACCATGGATCGCAAATGGACGCCGCGCAGTCGCGCGTTTACCATCGCACAGTTTAGTACAACCAGCGGTTACGGCGAAGTGTGGAGTAGGCGACACGGTAACTGTGCGTTTGTGAGCTTTTGCGAGTGTGGTTCTCTTCAATATTTTTCTGCCTCAAGAACAGGAGATCGACCCGTAATTTTCGCAGTCAAGTGACAAATGATGCGGTGCATTCTGGATAACGTGATTTTCATTTGACCTTTCCATTGATGCAACGAGGTAGTTGAAACATTGATTGACAACTGACAATTACGCTCAGTGTGCGCAGCCCGCTGCCGTCAAACGGGGCGGAGTTACGAGAGCTTGCCAGAATGAATGTGATGCAGCTGGCATCCTCGTCATAATGTTTTCTCCCTTCTTTTCTTTCCTTTTTACGTACTTTCTGTAGTGTGTATATTTTGTACATTTATTTGCCTGTTTTGTTTTTTCATATGGGGTGGCGGGCTGGCAGCAGACATGTACAAGCTACTCAAAAAAAGTAATTAAGTTAAGTTACTGAGTATTAGCCTCAAAAGTAATTTGAGTAGACTAGAAATTACGCAAATGGAAAGTAATTCAGTAAATTATTAATTACCGCAAAAAGTAGCGAATTACTTTTGAAGTTACTTTTATTATTTTCTATGCTAACAAGGAAGTACTTTCATAGGTCTTGATGCGTTAGCAAAATTCTGCTAGCCGAATTAAAGCGGCTTGTGTTTTCACAGAAATGCTTTAATCTAGCTGGTTCTGCCTCTGCGTGCCTAACTTTTGTGTACTTCTTTTTGGTCAAGAATGTACTGCGGATGTATCATTTCACCTTTGAGGTTTAGCACTGCCTGAGCTTGATTTGCCAGACAGTGTTTGATTGCTTACAGTGTTGGGTAAAGTACGTCTAAAAACTACTTGGAAGTACAAAGCAAATGAGAGGTTATGTACTTCGAGTACACCAGGTGCAATGTACTTGAAGTAAAGTACTATAAATACAATGTACTTCTAAAGTAAAGTAGATGTACTTTTTAACACACTATTTCAGAATGCCCTTTCATTCCCTATACAGCGTTTTGTTTTTCTTGTCTTTTTTGTTTTTTTTTAACTGGCTGGTCCCGGTATGCATTGCTTCAGGGGAAATCGGAGGTGCATCAGTTTTTTTTGTTTTTTTTTTGAAATGTCGGCAACTAATACGCCATAGAGTAATTGCTTTATTTTCGCTGACGTACCATTTAACACAATCAACTTATAAAGTACTTATTTGTAACGGTCTTATTGCCACCATTTCTTCACTCAGAGAAATGACCAGATGACGTCTCGAAAGACAACACAAGCTATACAGGAGCACGAGATTAACTTCAGCGCGGGTGCTGCACTTTGTCACCTTCTTTGAGTGAGGATGGAGTGTGTATACCTCCTGCAGTGGGCAAGAATTCCTACATTGGGGAGGAGCGGGGACAAGCCCCTTCTTCAAATGCGTCAAGTCTCCTTGAGCTTCGGGATACAAAGAAACGCCAGTCTTCGGCGCTAATCCCGCAGTTACTCGGCCTCTCTTACGTCGTGTCTGTTCGCTCCCCACGCCTCATAGAAGTGTTGTTGCAGTGGCGGCCTCGTTAACATTTTGGGGGGTTTTGGACTATCTAAATCACTTTCTCCCCCCCCCCCCTTTCTACGCCACATACTTCCCCCTCTGCAAATATCAGCTGATCTTCCAACATCTTATCTTTGTTGAGTGACAAAACAACCACTAAAATTCGAAAGTAATTTGTAATTTGAGTAGAAGTCACTCGGAAAAGTAGTTAAAGTAGTTAAATTATAAAATGTCCGTTTTCGTCTCACAAGTAGTTTATGCCAAAACAAAATAATATTGCTTTTTAGTTCGTGTTATTTCGCGATTTTCATGTATCTGCATAAAATTAACACAGAACTGTAATGCTCGACGTTTCACATCTGACATTCCTAACTCTCCCCATCTTCCTAAACGTCCGTGTGTGTCCTAACACCAGAAACCGGAATTTTAAAGGTTAAAAACGGCACGTTGCGAATATGGAACGCACACTTTCATGCAAAGCTGACGTCAAGTGACTCAAATCGAAACACATGCATATTTACAATATTGTTATCTCTTCTGGTGAAGGCACAGCAACCGTTGCATTCGTTTTCGCGCACGAAACGGTGACTCCCAGAGAAAGTAAGAACGCAGTGATTGCCTTTATTTTAACAGTGTAAACACACTTGCAGGCGTGCCCTGATGAAGCCTCAAAATCAAAAGTCTCGTAGCGTGATTCGTGACTGCGCCGGCAACTACCCAACTTTCTGCAAGCAAACACACAAAAGCGACATCGATACAATTATCTTGTAGAATACCACCTTATTTAGTTATAACTGTGTCAATAAGCACTATATGTTGTGTTTATGTTAAGAAAAAAAACATACTCTTTTTCGGCAGAAAAAAACTAAATAA
>JABSTQ010006251.1:0-13113 GCA_013358835.2 Ixodes persulcatus | reverse complement strand
AAATTATTCAAAGCGCATTGGACGGTTGCTAATGGCCATAATATTTGTTATTTGTTTGCTTTCTTCCTGACTGAGTATGCCGAGATAATTTCAGACACACCGTTAAGCCACAGATCTTGGGCGTCAGTAAAAGCTCGTCCAAAAATGCTTAGCGAGGAGTAGGGGACGCTTGTTAGGGCCTCCGTCGCAGCTAGCCGATCTCGGCGTTTGCGAAAACTTAATCTTCTATCAGCATAAACTCTGAGTGTGAGATATGTGATGACACGAGGAAGACATCATAGCAACTTTTGTGCAGTAGTGAGGTCGAATTTATTGCCTTTTATTAAAAGTTCATGCGCCAACGCTGAGCTCAACTTTGATACTCCTGTGAGAACGCGGCTTGCTTTTCGCCCAATGAGCAGTCCACCACGTCGGCACTCTTGGGGAACGCCTTCTTTCCATTTGGGCACATTTTCTGCAAATGTCCCACCTTAGAACAGCTATGGCAAACGGCATTCTTGTACCAGCATTCGCTTGCCGAATGTGCTCTTCCGCATCTTTCACGCCTATTGTTTTGGCTGATTTTCCTAGCTTTACTTGGTTTCTTGCCGTTATCTTTCGGCCTTGACTTTATCACATGCAGCGACGCGCCTTTATCGCTGACTTGCAGTAACGCTGTCTGTCTAGCAGCGAGTTCTCGGTTCAACGCAATCTTGCATGCTTTCTCGAAAGTCAAGTTTTCTTTTGCGAACAACGCTCGCTGTGTTTCTTCACGCCTTAATCCTGCCACGAGTCTGTCGCGAAGTGCCTCTTGCAAGAGCGGTCCGTAATCACACTTCCTTGCCAGGTGCTTTAACGCTACAATAAAGTCTTTGACGATCTCTTGTTCCTCTTGCAGTCTTCGGTTAAATTTGCATCTTTCCGCGATAACCAAGCTTTTCGGACTGTAGTGATTCTTGAGAAGCAACTTCACTTCCTGGAACGACTTATCTCCTGGCACATCCGGTACAACTAGACTCTTGAGTACTTCGTACGCTTGAGCTCCGATTACGGTTAGAAACACGGCTAGCTTCGTTTCGACTTTGACATCGTTCGCGATTACAAAATGCTGAAATCGCTCTAAATATAATTCGAAGTTTTGCGCCTTCTCATCGTACTCGTCAATCCTTCCTAACCGCGCTATTTGAAGCGGTAGGTGATGGTGTACTTATCGCTTGCTGTCTTCAATCCGTGACCTGAGTGTTGGTTCCATCGATGCGGTAGCTTGCTGTCCGCTCGCCTGGCTCTCGCTGCTGTTTCCGAGGGCCGTGCATTCCGTGTGACTGCGCGGCGCTCTGACAGCCTCGTCGCCAATGTACTAACTTGTCAGGACAGCATTCCCACTGACAAACAACCCCCGCAGGGGGCACCTGTGAAAGCAGGTGTTTGGTGAGTGGCGTCACCACGGACCCCGAGCAATGCGGGTTCGCCCGCCCACGTATGGCTGTGCGTGGCTTTCCCGTGTCTGGGGAAAAGGACATCCTGGTGGTTGAGCCGAGCCCGGGGTAGGTTTGGACCCTTCGGGGCCCCCCGGGTGAGGCAATACACCACTTCGGCCCCCGCTTCTCATAGACGGGAGTCCTGGTAAGGCCCGGCCAGGATGATTCAGTCTAGTCGCCACTCCTACTATCCCCTCCCTTCTTTCACCTTTGTCCTTCTTCTTCTTTTCACTCTTCTCATTTCTCTTCTTTCCTTTTTCAACTCTTTTAGCGGCAAGGGCTAACCTTGGGTGGTGACAGACCCCTCGTCCAGAACCACACTCGGTTATAGAGACTTGGCAGCACTAATAGAGTAATGTCTTCAGCCAAGTTATTCTTGTTATGAAGCGCTACCCTATTGGAAAGACCAGTTTGAAAATCTAACTGGTCATACTGGTATTTAAACTGGCCAAACTGGTATTTGGACTGGACAGACTGGTCTAACTGGAAATCAAACTGGTGGAACTGGTAGTCAGACTGGTCTAACTGGTAACCATATTGATCTAACTGGTCACCAGATTGCCTTCTAACTGGTCACCAGATTGGCCTGACTGGTCACCATATTGACCTAACTGGTCACCAGACTGGCTGAACTGGTAACCAGATTGACCGAACTCGTCACCAGATTGGCCAAACTGGTCACCAGACTGGCCGAACTGGTCCAACTGGTAACCAGATTGACCAAACTGGTCACCAGACTGGCCGAACTGGTCCAACTGGTAACCAGATTGACCAAACTGGTCACCAGATTGGCCTAACTGGGTACCAGATTGACCCCTCTTTTTCACTTTATTTGTAGGGGTGTGCGAATTGGATAGCGCAGAGTCATTCGTAACCTTCACTGTGCAAAATAAAGTCACAACAAACGGTTCTGTTAACAGTGTTGAAGCTATTTATTTGTCATATATATTCTACCATCTCACGATTGTCACAGGGCGACATGGTACTACCCTTACAAAAATGAACAATGAGTTTCAATTGAGCTTCTAATGTGTTTTTATAGAGTCAAACGAAACTCAAAATAAACTCAACGTTAAATGAGTTTTATCATTACAAAACTAATATTTATTATTTTGATTTTACTCATTACATATTCAAATGAGTGTTATCATTACCCACTTGGTCCCTCTGCCCCTGGTGGATCTCGGAAACCGGGGGAGCCGTTGACGTTACAGGCCTCCAGGGACAGCCAAGGAGCTCTTTTGGCTCTAGCTGAGCCAATGGACGAGAGTGGGTCAAGGTCCGATGAGGACAGACCCCACTCGAGTACCGAATCTCTACTTCCGGCCTCCTGTGGCACCACGGGCAGGCCGAATGACACCTATAAAAAGAAAAATGATCCGCATGTAAAGATAGATTTTAAGTCGTAGAAAATTTGCTTACTTTTGACAGTTGTTTTTTTTATTTTTTTATTATAAACTTTACAATGGTTCACAATTTTAGCATTATTCAGTGGAATTGTCGCGGCCTTTTTTGTAACATTGATGACATACATTTTTTTCGTGATGAGCTCCGTCCTGTGGCCTTGTGCCTACAGGAGACTTATCTGAGTGACACCCACACAAAAGTGCTACATCGTCATCAGGTTTTCCGAAAGGACCGCATTTCATCAAACCCCTCGGCTGGTGTAGCAGTGGTAGTACAGAGTGGAGTTGCCTGTGCTCCAGTCCCTCTACAGACTCCACTTGAGGCAGTTGCAGTTCGAATTCTTCTTGACCGTCTCATTACCCTTGTATCCCTCTACTTGCCACCCAACACTCCGCTGCATTTGCAAGAACTTCAGGGACTCGTCGGCCAACTGCCCGAGCCCTTTTTAATTCTTGGCGATATTAATTCCCACCACCCCTTGTGGGTAGTCCTCGACAGGACTCTCGTGGTGGAGTCATTGAACGACTTTTATTATCATCCGGGCTATGTCTTTTGAACCAAAAAGAGGCAACATTTTTTAGTGCCGCCCATAACACTTTTGCAGCTATCGATTTGTCCTTATCATCACCATCGTTACTCCCATGTTTTTCATGGCAAGTTTTAAACAACATTTTGGCAGCGATCATTTTCCCATTATTTTAGAAAGCGTTAAACCGATTCCATCAATTCCGACTCGCCTTCCTAGGTGGAAGTTAGAGAATGCCGACTGGTCTATTTTTGAATTAGAGGCTGCGATTGATCCATCTTTGCTTCGTACTATGAGCCCCGACAATGCGACAGTTTATGTCACTGAATGTATAATTAGTGCGGCTTCGAATTCTATTCCTCAAACATCTGGACATCTTCCTAAGAGGTGCAAACCGTGGTGGACTAAGGAGTGCACAACCACTCGCAAGGACCAGAATAAAGCCTGGGGAGTTTTCCGTCGGTACCCTACCAATCGAAACCTAATTGCATTCAAGAAAAGTAGGGCTAAGGCGAAGTGGACACGAAAACGGGCTAAAAGGGTTTCATGGACCAAATATGCCTCTTCTATAAATAGCCTTGTTTCAGCAAAGGAAGTGTGGGACCGCCTGCGAAAAGTCCGAGGAGACTACCAACCCTTCCGAATTCCTCTTTTTCCCTTGTCTGCCGTATCTCTCAAAGATCAGGCAAATGTTCTTGGTATGCACTTCCAGCATGTATCTAGTTCTTCTAACTTTAGTGTAAAGTTTAAGAAGTTTCAGTCTACTGCTGAAAGGCAATCAATCTCGATGTCAGGATATGACCGGGCAGCCTACAATAGACCGTTCAGTATGCGCGAACTGGAAGTGGCGCTTGGTGTAAAAAAGCAGTCTGCACCAGGTCCAGACAGGATTCATTACGAAATGCTGAGGCACTTGTCCCCAGCATCATTAAGTCATTTGCTTATGTTTTTTAATCATCTATGGAAAGTAGCTGCTTTCCCTCAATGCTGGAAAAGCGCCCACATTATTCCTCTTCTAAAGCCTGGTAAAGACCCCTCCCTTCCGGCGAGTTACCGTCCTATTACGCTCACTAGTTGTCTTGGGAAGACTTATGAAAGGCTCATCAACCGGCGTCTGGTGTATTTTCTGGAGGAAGAAAATATGTTGGACATAATCAGTGTGGATTTCGGGAGGGACGATCAGCCACAGACCATTTGGTTCGTTTGGAGACTTTTATCCGTGAGGCATTTGTACATCGGCAGCATTGTGTCTCGGTATTCTTCGATCTGCAAAAGGCCTATGATACCACCTGGAGGTATGGAATTCTTCGGGATCTGCACAACTATGGAGTACGAAGGCGCATGCTCCAGTGTATACAGAATTTTTTAAGCGACCGGACTTTTCAGGTCCGCTTGGGTTCTACACTGTCTGATGTGTTCCCTCAGGAAAATGGAGTCCCTCAGGGAGGAGTTTTAAGTGTTACTCTGTTTGCTATAAAAATTAAGTCTTGCGAGTGTGATACCCCCGTCTGTGTTTTACTCATTGTATGTAGATGATGTGCAGATCTCTGTTTCTTCCTGCAACCTCTCCAGCTGTGAACGACAACTACAACTTACAGTCAATAGGATGAGCAAATGGGCAGATGAAAACGGCTTCACTTTTTCTCCCGAAAAAACTGTCTGCGTTCCCTTTTCGCTCCGCCGGGGATTAACCCTTGATCCTTCCTTGCATTTAAACCACATTAACATACCTGTTCACCAGGAACACAAATTTCTGGGCATAATTCTCGACAAGAAACTCACTTTTGTACCTCATTTGAAGGAACTGAAGCGCAAATGCTTAAAGTCATCGAACAGTCTCAAGGTGTTGTCCCACAACTCGTGGGGGTCTGACAGGCGCTGCCTCCTGCGACTCTACAATTCCTTAGTTCGGTCTCGCCTCGACTATGGTGCAATTGTGTATGGATCTGCACGTCCATCTACACTAAAGATGCTTGATCCGGTTCACCACCTGGGGCTCCGACTGGCTACGGGTGCTTTTCGCACATCACCTATGTTGAGTTTGTATGCAGACACCTTTCAGATGTTACTTGAGAAGCGTAGACAGTACCTTAGCCTTTTTTACGCTTGCAGGGTCTATTCTAACCCACAACATCCATCCTACAGTACCATCCGTACCTGTCGATTCTCCCAACTTTTTGAAAACAAACCAAGTATTGTACGTCCTATTCACTTCCGCATTTAAAGCCTTTGTGCCTCCCTCCAGTTTCCACTCAATGATGCTGTCATACTAAAGCACAAAGAAAAAGTGGCTCCGTGGGACGAAGTTCCTATCTTTTGCGACTGGTCGCTCACAAAGTATAATAAACGGGCTATTTCCCTTCAAGCCCTGCAGCAGGCGTTTCAGTCATTGCAGGAGACATATAGATATTATAGTGAATTCTATACTGATGGGTCGAAATCTTCATCTTTTGTTAGTTGTGCCGTACATTCTGGTGCCTTCGCGAAAGCTTTGCGAATGGATAGTATGGCAAGCATTTTCTCTGCAGAGATTTATGGTATCTCTCTAGCCATTGAACATATCATGAGTAACAACATATTAAAAGCTATCCTCTTTGTCGATTCGCAAAGCGTGATACAGGCTCTTTCTTCTAGACTGCCCACAAAGAAGCTTTTTGTACTGCATGTACGGTCTAAAATAAATCGGGCTCTCCAACTCGGACGCACCATAAGATTCTGTTGGGTGCCCAGTCATGTAGGAATTCCTGGGAATGAGCAAGCAGACAAACTGGCTGCAAATGCAAAAGACTTGGCAGCATCTCTTGGGTTACCCTATCAGGACCTTAGGCCACTTTGGAAGAAAGCACTTTTGAAGACATGGCAGTCGGAGTGGGATGTGGAATGTAGCAATAAGCTTCATGTCATTAAACCCATCTTGGCTCAATGGGAGAGCTCGTTCCGTAAGGAACGTCGACTGGAGGTTCTGCTATGCCGCCTGAGGATTGGTCATTCACGTCTGACTAATCTACATCTGCTTTGTGGCGAAGACGAAAAGCTCTGTGCCCATTGTGGGGAAGTACTGACAGTTTTGCACATTTTATGGCAGTGTAGAATTTATCACCAACATCGCCGACCAAGTTTTCCTGAACTTTTTATTAGAGGTAACCTTCCCTTTCATCCTATGTTTTTGCTTGGTGATCATCCTTTAGTGTCACTTGACCGTGTTTTTGACTTTCTTAAAAAGACTGGATATATACATCAGCTGTAACTTTTACCATGAGAATTCTTTATTATGTCTTTTCTAGTATAGCCGTCTTAAGTAATTTTGTCTGGCGCAATATGGCCTAAGTTGCTTGTGCGCCATAAAACCCCAATCATAATAACAATAACTGACAAACAACAACAACGGTTTCTGCAAAGGACATTGCAAAATCAACTAAGCACGATTTGATTTTGTGTCGCGTGAAATAGTGTTTTAGACGGGTGGCCTTCGCAGTTCCCAGACGAACTATAGCCGTATCGCGTACGTCGTGACGAGTTGTCTTTCGAGCAAGGGTGCGTTACCTGGGGCAGACGTCTCGCAATCACTACAAGCAAAAAATATCTCTATGCAGTGACGGGAGGGAATATAAGGACGAAAGAAAATACACTTAATGGGGTATCCACACGAAGGAGAAATCCGCCACCTTCCTCCGCGGATCGCGCATCACGTGAGATATACGTCATCCCTTTTTGACTTCTCGCGGTGCCGTCCTCCTCGTAGCGGAGTTGGGGTATCCACACGAAGGAGAAATCCGTCACTTTCCTTGCGGATCGCGCATCACGTGAGATATACGTCATCCTTTTTTGACGCCTCGTGGCGCCGTCCTACTTCGTGGCGTAAGTCCGTGGCGGAGGCACGGAGGCTTCGTTCTGTTAGCACGAGAGCTCCGCAGGTGGGCGGCGGAGTAGTTTGCATTTAGCTGCTTTTAGCGATACTCTTTTGCCCCGTCTGGCCACGGGGGCCACAGTGTTCTTCACGCGCTTTTCGGAATCGCCTCCTCCATTACTGTTCTAGCAGTGCGGTGGCAGAATGGCAAAGTTGAATGACGACGCCTCGTTTTTTTTTAATTTCTCTCGTTGAGGAGTTCCCTGCGCTGTGGGACATGAGCACCGAACTGTATTCAAAAACCAACCTCAAGGCGTCAATATGGGAGAAGATTGCCGAAGAGATGTTCGCACGGTTCCCGCAATTTGTACCATACATAGTGGGTGAGTGACGTCTTTGTTCAGTGCATAAATGCGCTCTTCGGCTGCTGATGATTGAAACACTATCACAACCATACAGGACGCTTGAATGTAGTCAAATTTGTTGTTTGCATGTTTAGGCTGCGGGAAGTCGATCTGCCGGCCTCGGAGGGGAGGGGGGGGGGGCAATTTGACCAGTCCAATAAGCTCTTTTGACTTGCACCACGCCGTAGAGATTACACAACCATGACGAGAGCGTGCACGCATATCTATTGACTGTGGCTAAAAGCCCCTACGCACATCTGCGTTTGACTGCGTTGCGTCGAGAAACGAAAGCGAGTAACCGGCACATCTAGCTGTACTGCGTATGAGGCGTGGAATCCAATACACCGATCTCACCAAGTGGTCAGCGCGTGCGTGACGCCGCCATAACTTTAGTTCACAGGAGGCAGGCTACAGTGCACGAGGGGGCTCGTGCGCGCGCAGAGCTCCAGGGAGCTTGTCGCACCTGCAGAAAGACTAAAGTTCCCTCGATGCATTGCGACAGTGAAGGCGTAGTCAAACTGGCTGGTGAGATTGGTCTATTCAAAGAATAAATTGGCATGTAACATAAGAAGCAGGGATGTCCTGGTTTCTCGCAGCCGCAACGCAGTCAAACACACTCAAAGGATCTCAAACGCAACTGTGCGTAGGGGCATTTAGGTATGCCTGCGGTTCTGCAGCGGGAGTTTTCAATCCAGGTGCTCACCGGTAGTGAACGAGCCTGAGCAGGCATATTTCGATAAAGTTATACATTTAATCAAATTGTAAGTGTCGCAGCTTTCACAGAAATAGTGTGGCTTGTGCTCTCCCAACTCTGGCGCTTTTTTTTATATCGTGAACAGATTTCCTGAAAGGATTTCTTCAAAATAAAAGAAGAACGTACCGGGACGAGCGAAAGAAGATTTTGAAAACAAAAAGTGGCCAGGCAGCTGAAGAAGCTTACAGCAGAAAATGGAAGTTCTTTTCGGCCTTGCGCTTCCTAGATGGAGCGACAACCCGAGCAGGGATTGGCCTCGAGATCGACCTAGAGGAGGCGCTACTGTCGCGCTATCATCATCATCAAAGCGGGGATAGAAGCATGGCCGCCCCATAACCTCTCCACGTTCGCGCGCGAGACGGTGTAGATTCTTGCGTTTATTTTGTCGCACAGTATCGGTGGGAAAACAATTTTAGCGGAAAATGGTGCGGTACCGTTCGGTGCTTCAGTGAAGATCTAATCGTGTTACCAGCGTACGGCCTAAATTTAAATAATCGCTTGTGTGGATGCGTCGTCTGCTCTAGGCAGACGTTCGGAACCATGGATCACCACGACGGATGCCTGCCTCCGGGTGAACTGCACTATTTATGTTAAATATTCGTTTCTTTTAAAATAGATGTATCGGTTCACCAGTTTGGGAATTCAACAAAACGATGAATTCCAACCCGGATAACATAATACGGGTTGTGTCGGCTGTGAAATCGCAGGTTTAATGCATCTTTGTTTTTGCAACTTTTAGCTTTTTCAGCAATATAAATATGTATCATAAGGAGAAGTTAGTGCTGTATCAGAAATTACTGTGCTATTGAGTTCCGCTGCAGCCAATGTTTCCCTTTACTGCGCCATGGTGTGGGTAAGTCTTTCGGAGTCGGAAACATTCTAATACATTGGGATGAGGAGAGAGGCTCTTCTAGTTACGATCTGGAAGCTGGTCATTGGCAGGACAACTGAAACAAGCGAAACAAACTATTCTAATATATCTGTCGCGAGTGCTAAAAACGGTTCTAACAGAGCAACGTAGTAGCGTGCGTGTTATTAGATGCTTTTCTTGGTAGTGTGGGTTCACCCGCTTCAATTTTCTCGGTGAGGACCGCAGATGTCAGAAGGTTAATATTATAAATTTCTGGCTAAATAATCTTCTATTCAGACATAGTAGACTCTGCAACCCCAAGAAACAACCCGCACCAGGACACAGACAGCACCGGCCGCAGCGACACTCTTTTACTGATGAGGGCTAGTGATCGTCACGAGACTTTCCGATCACTCTCCGCCCTCACCTAAAGCAATTCGCGACTGGGCAGTTCATCGATTTTGAAGTTTGAAGTTTATTTGACATATGAAATGTCGGGGAGGGAGGAGCAAAAGGTTGCCGAAGCTACCTGACGAGGCTCCATTCCCTTTTTCGGCGCTACAGCAGTCGCAGCAGCAGTGTAAGTCATATATATAAGATTGAAGCTGAAAATATTTTCACAGATACTGTTTTGACCTAAATTAAACACAAACAAAGCACAAATTAAACACAAACTAAACACAAAACAAACACAGAGTGGGATGATTTGCCTTAAAATCAATTCATAAATGAATGGATAAAATAGTACCCTATTGGAAAAACGCACAAGAAACATACCTGCTGCTTGTACAGTTCTGGTATGACGCCACCATAATTTCTTGTTATTATGGATGCAGCTAATTTGGTTTGGCGTTCTGCATAACTGGAGATACCGCCACCGCTATCGCTAAGCGTCTGTCTATACTGGCAGCCTGTTTGCTTGCCGATATGTTTCCGTGCGGCTGGTATGATTTTGCGTCCGATGACGTAAGCGACCGACATCTTTCCATCTCAACGCTTATACCTCAAGACCACCGGTATCACAAAATCATACATGCAGAAAGGCGACCGCCATCTTCCAACAAACGTCCAACATTTACCACCGGTATCGTTAAATATACCATACATGTCGGAACGGAACATAGACCGACGTTGAGCTCACACGAATTCCTCGGTCAACTCTTCAGGGCGACGTCTTGGGGCGACTGTCTCGAATAATGTGTACCACAAGTATTCGACAGCCGCACCAACCGTACCGCATAGCAAAGCCAACGTGCACGGCAACAGACCGATCGTGACACCAAGCCGAGCGCATCACCGATCGACAGCGGCAAACTGCCCGTTGTTCGTACCATGAACCGTCACTCCTACTCGGCCAACTCGGCGTCTTTTTGTGGCTCCGTCGCCGCAACCGCCGCAACTATCCGCAAACCCACCACCCCGCAATCGAGAGCCGGCGTCGGCGAAAGGCGAAACCGAAACGTACAGCTTCCGCCCAGTGGCTGCCGCGGCTCCCCGGCTCGCCTAGTTTCCCGGCTTCGGCTTGCCCGCTTCCCATCGTCGCGGAGAAGGGGAACTGCGCAGCGGTAGGAGGGTCGTCGGCTCGCTTTACGTTTCACAAGACAGATGTTTTCCGGTCCTTTTCTGGCGCGACTCTGGTTCTCAACTCGACGGCGCCTCTCATAGTTCAACCAGGCGTGTCAGCCTGGGTCAGTGCAACGCGGCTGGCTTGCCTCGTCCGATCGCCGGAGACTTCGAAGTTCGCCCGTTAGGCTTAGGATCCGAAGGTGTTTGTCTTTCCGTGAAGCGGTAAGTGAATCTCGTCCCGATTTCGTTCTACTTTTAAATTACGTTAAGTGCGCTTCAGTGTAACATGTGTGCCAAGTGTTCGTGACAATTTTGAGCTAGAGTAATAGACGATTTGCTATTTTCCCAAGCGCCCTGGCCCGCGCGCGAGGAATTGTCGGAGAGACTGTCCCCTCGCCTGGCCGCCCTGCCTTGAGATCGCATTGCCTTGTCGCTTGCCTTCTCTTAATCCTCTGTTTTTCGATTCCATTACCTATTTTTTATCTGTTCAAGTGTATTTGTTATTGCTTCTAAGTGTTTCTATTCTCTTCTGCTCGCGATATTTCTTGTATATATATATATAGTATTTGTGTCTTTATTTTGCCTTTTTCGACGGGAGTGCCGACGGACATCACGCCGCTTTGCGCGTTGTTCCCCGGGTGAGTATTACCGTTGCAACCGATTCCTATCGCACTGTTAGCTGTTCATTTTGGTTCAATTTGACCCGCGTGCAGTCGAGAGGAGCCGTTTATGAACACCCGCGCACATGTCATAGGGGTAGGCAGAGCTCTGAATCAACAATCGCGACGCCAGAGCGGAGTGCGCTCTGAATTGGCCGCCCGCGCTCGCTCCGTTGACTCGCACTGTAACGTATGCCTTCGAGTGCCGCTTACTTGACCAACATACAGCACACCGCTTTGTCGCCGCGAACCATTTGTCCGAATGTTTGCGAAGCTGAGGCATATGCAACGCTGCGGCGCGAGCCCTTCGCAAGCGCCGGTGGCCCAACGTAGTGGCTTGTATGCGCTTATGGTATGCCTTCTTAATCTATCTGCTAAGCTGTTGTTAGTTGCAAACAACCTTTTTCAAGTGCTAACAACTGCGCGCCGCTGCGTGCAGTTGCCAGGCGCCGCAGCGTTGGATGTGCCAAACGGTGTTACGGTTTCGCAGGCATTCGGACAAATGATTCGCGGCGACAAAGCGGCGTGCTGTATCTTGGTCATATAATCGGCACTCGAAGGCATACGCTACAGTGCGAGTCAACGGAGCGGGCGCGGGCGGCCAAATCACAGCGCACTCGGCTCTCGCGTCGCGATTGTTGATTCAGAGCTCTGCCTACCCCTATGACAGGTCCATATCACATGAGTGAATGACGTTTTAGCGAACAGCGACATTTGAGCGAATCGATGTTTTAGTGAATAACGGGGGCGCGCGTTAAGCCATACGCCGCGCTGCGCTTACGCCGCTTCGCGACGACAATTTGCAGGTAGGTCGAAATTCTTTGGTCACGATTTCCGAAAAAAAAGAAAAAGGTCGACTTATATTCAAATAAATACGGTAACTTTAATTTTTATTTTGGGTTATGTCGGACGTAACTCGAATGCTTGACGTAAAGTTACGTTGGGCGTAACTTTAATTTTTATTTCGGGTTCCGTCGGACGTAACGTTAGACACTGCGTTATACAGTTATGCAAAACGGGGGCTGCTGGTTCATCATATAAACCAACCATTTCTGTGTTTAATTAAAACACATCACTGACCTAAAAAATCCTGCTATCCTAGAGTTTATGCTATAGGAATGTATCGCTTCAAATAAATTTGTTAATTTCTACTTTTAGCCCCTGCCCCGCCATGTACAACATCTGGCCTAAAGCAGTGTTTCGGATCTCCTTCCAAGACCTGAGGCGGGTCGTCATTCAATCCAGGAGTCGTGTTGCTGGTGCTTCTTACTGGATGGTGCTACCGAGGGACAAGTTATCATGCTTGAGGAAGGCAAGTATGGCAAGTATGGCCGCCGTAAGTACACATATTGTTTTTACCTTTGCTCGAATCCACTTTTAAGAAATGCACAGTTCGCATGTGCGCATCTCTCAATGCTTCTATAGTCGGCGTTTTGTTATTCCGGAATGCTCCCAACTCTGTCAGCTCTAGTTTCTCTAGACCACGCAAATGAGATGCAACACTAAACCACATGCTCTCGCAAAAGTGCTGAGCTGAAGCACTGTTGAAGCTACTCTAGCCTTTACAATGCAACACAAAATAGTTGACGCCAAGTATATCAAGTTTTGAGACTGCGTTTTACCAAAATCTCTGCCGAAAACAA
>JABSTQ010006250.1:0-32253 GCA_013358835.2 Ixodes persulcatus | reverse complement strand
TGTCTGTTTGTTTTTGTCGGGTACTGGACATTACATTTCATACAATTTTGGAAACCAGTTTGGCGACGGAACGGGGTTGCATTGTTTCGGTTTTCATTGAACAGCCATCTCTGCTCGCGTGACGAAGCACGTGAAACTGAAAGCCGGCCGAAGTTAGCCTCATGTGCATGAGAACATGATTGCACTACAGAGGCCACCAACAGGGACTCTTGCAATTCATTGTTTTACGTTTGCTTACTTTTGACAAAAATCTGGCTCGTGGGCAAAGAGTAAAACGTGGCAAGCGCTTTTTGAATTGCTCGGCAACGCCTTCAGCACGGTACACTTGGTTGGAGGTCTGAATGTCTCTTTGGAGACATTGAACGTGGACATTTATGAATAGCCGGCAAAGCGAGGCTTGCAGCAGCCTTGCAAAATTCGAAAAGTAAATGAAATATACAACCGCTAGTCGTAATGCACCGTTGTCTTGTGTACAATTTCGCATTGCATTGCAGTAATTACATGTTTCGTCAGTCGGAGACTGCTTCTATTTATTATATATTATATAAGTAGTCACCTAATGCTGTGATACTTACTAAGCTGGTCATTTTCAGATAAATTTTAATATGTGCAGTTTGATTCTTATCTATAGCGGGTACATATATATGTATCATTTAAGTGAAGCATTGCACAATATGTCATGTCATTGGCATTTCAGTTAACATGTTGAGATTTCTAGGTGGTCTAACTTGACCCTAATTTTTTTTTTTTTTTGTTTGGCGGCGAGCAGAGTGCCTTTCGTTTGTCCAGCATTTAAAACGAATATTGTTTTATTTTTAGAAGAATATCTGCTCCAAGAGCCACTTTGCTGCACCGCAACACTGTTTGGCTGCTCTAAAAAGCCACTTTTGCTGCTCCAACACATTGTTTAGGTTGCTCCAAAGGCCACTTTCTTTGCTCCAAAACACCGTTTTGGATGCTCCGAAAGGTGCTGCCAAAAAGGGCTTAGGCCAATCACATCACTGCATTGGGAGCGGCGTTCATTGAGCCTGGCCGTCTGTAGCGGTGCTACATACTTTTCGAAGGGTCTCTTAATTCGAAGCCGGTAATTCAATAATTTGAAGCCAGCAAAACAATTTGAATTGAGCGCACTTCGAAAAAAAAAAAACATGTTTTTTCTATCAACTACCTACCGGGGGAAGTAGATTTTCGCTTGCCTCCGCTAGCAGAGACATGCAGCATTCCACTAATGAAGACGCGCACTATGAGCTATGCTTTTAAAATTGTGAAATTTGTTTGGGGATGCCTTCGGCAGGTCCGTTGCGAAAGAAAACGAAAAATTCTACTTTCGCGCCACGAGCAAAGTTTGCGTCAGCAGCACTCGGGAACTCTCTCGGAAAGTGAAAAGATCGTTCCTAGGCCTAACCACTTGCAAAATGCAGTGGCCAAAAAGCGAACTTCTGACCACGGCATTACATTCGTACGGGAATTTACGACATTATTACTCGTCCCGGCCTCGTGAACCATGGTTGGAAAAGTCTGACTCTGCATGGATTGTCACTTGTTTTTACGCTCCCAGGCCTCGGGGACAAGCGAAAAAAAAATGTTTTTAGGTCTAGAGGTGTAGCTTTCTAATTAATGCGTCGTGCTTGCCATAGAGTTGCTTGTGCATTTGTCAGGACTGCCCCCACAGTTCTCTTTAACCTAGGTTTAGAATAAAGAGTTCAAAATTTCGAGTCGATTGCACTTAAAAGCCCATCGGGTCGACGAAGCCGGATTAATTTCCGACTTTTGGCAAAAGTAACCCGCAAGCTTTATACTAGGTTTGGGAGATACGTGAAACCTAGGGTCATACGACCTTAGCCAGTCCATCTAGAAAGAGACTTCTTGTTTTCTTATCCTCGGGTGTATCATTGCAAGGTGCTTCGAGCTGCACTTGGAGCACCACCAGTAACCGCTGCTCCGTTTTCGCTTTTCATTTGCAGAACTTTTTGTACGCCACTTCCCTGAAGTCTGTTTCCATATTGCACAAAAGAGCAAGTGTGGATGTGTGTGCGCGCCTGTGCTCAAGTCGACGAAAAAAAAGAAGAGAGGAAGAGAACTGAGCATGCCTGAGTGAACAAGTATTTATTGAAGTGCTCATCCCTCATAATTTATTTGCAAGTCGAAGGAGCCCCTCCCTCCCCGAGCTGGACGTGGCTTTGGCTGAGGAGAAACATTTTCGTTTCCCTCTCCGTTTCGTCGTCGTCGCTCTGCGGATGCACACCAGGACTGGCTTCCTCCGCCGTGCCCCGAATTTTTTGCCCGCCTGCCGTGCCTCTCGTGTACAGGACCAAAGAAATGAAAAGAGGCGATCGTCGAGGCGACAGGCGGTGCGAAGAGGCCCGACCACCCCCCCCCCCCCCCTCTTCCTCCGCCAAGGCTGCCGAAATTTTTTTTTTGTGTTTGTTGCGTGGGACTTTTTACTATAAGGGACAGGGGGGAGGAGAGGGCTGTCTCTCCCTCTAAACCCAAAAGAGACCACAGTCAGAAGCAACTTGGACTGCTGCACTTTTCACTCATGTTTTTCTCAGCGGTGGGATGGTGCCGTCTCGTCAGAAAAAGAGATCGCTATTGCAGTGGCGCCGGTAGCATTTGGCCGAGAAGGGAAGTGTTGCGTTGGGGAGGGTGAGAGAGGGGCGACTTTTGTCCACCGTTCATTTATCGTCACAATATTTCTTGGTCTCTTTTTTCTCGAAATCTGCTGCATGAAATGTGGAACTTCTACTCGCTCCCAAATATGTTCACTACTAGAAATTTTCTGAATTTCTTTACAGTAATTTTGTTGAGAGCACATAAAGAAATAGATTAATCTTGTGTTCATCTATTATTTGTTTTCCTAAAAATGTTGCTTTCGGCAAGGGTGTAACAGGCTTTTTTTAGAGCGCAGCTCTTAGGCGCCCGTTTCCGGCTTGAGCGGCGGCGTCGCGTCGCGTCGGCGTAACCGCGCGGTGCATGATGGGTAAATTTCCCCGCTAAATTTAGCGGAAAATTTTCCCCGCTAAATCTAGCGGGGAGAAGTTTCCGCTAGATTAGCGGGGAAAATTTTCCGCTAGATTTAGCGGGAAAAATTTTCCGCTAGATTTAGCGGGGAAAATTTTCAGCTAAATCTAGCGGGGAAAATTTTCCGCTAAATCTAGCGGGGAAAATTTTCCGCTAGATTTAGCGGGGAAAATTTTCCGCTAAATCTAGCGGGGAAAATTTTCCGCTAGATTTAGCGGAAAATTTTCCCCGCTAAATTTAGCGGAAAATTTTCCCCGCTAAATCTAGCGGAAAATTTTCCCCGCTAGATTTAGCGGAAAATTTTCCCCGCTAAATCTAGCGGAAAATTTTTCCCGCTAAATCTAGCGGAAACTTTTCCCCGCTAAATCTAGCGGAAACTTCTCCCCGCTAAATCTAGCGGAACCTTTTCCCCGCTAAATTTAGCGGAAAATTTTCCCCGCTAAATTTAGCGGAAAATTTTGCCCCCTAATTCTAGCGGAAAATGTTCCCCGCTAAATTTAGCGGAAAAATTTCCCCGCTAAATCTAGCGGAACATTTTCCCCGCTAGATTTAGCGGAAAATTTTCTCCGCCCCCCACCCCTCGAGGTCACGTGACCCCCAGTCCACGTGACTCCCCCCCCCCCCGTGCCTTCCCCTCCTCCTCAAGAGCTGCGCTCTAATTCGGCGTTACAGGGTGTTGTAAACGGCTTTCATTTTTTTCTGTTGCCCACGCAGTTGCGTGGCAAGTGAGAAAATGTGCTCCTTTTAGTTTTTGGTGGTGGATGGAGAGGCTCGGAATCTTGATTTAATTATTTTCTCCCAAACGTTTCAACGTGAATACGCACCACTGTCGGAGTTTGCCAAAAGCAAGTCTAGGCTTTTTTTTTTTTGTGAGTATGTTGTGAATGTGAAACGAATGACTTTTTGAATTGAA
Source organism: Ixodes persulcatus (assembly GCA_013358835.2). Lineage (NCBI taxonomy): Eukaryota > Metazoa > Arthropoda > Arachnida > Ixodida > Ixodidae > Ixodes > Ixodes persulcatus. The sequence goes on along the minus strand of JABSTQ010006250.1, from coordinate 28,319 downwards.
GAGACTGGTGAATCTTCTGGATTGATAGACAGGAATGTGGGACAGTGTTCTGTACACGTGAATGAGTCATTGCAAGAGAGCAAGTGTATACATTTCAGACTATTTACTGTGCGGTATGAAGTGTGCGTGCGTCAAAACTACTTCAGTGATGCCCCCTAACTCATCCCTCCCTTTTCGACTGTTTTCTAGTTCTTGTTCTTCTCTGTTTTATTTTCTTTTTCACGTGGGAGCCATTTTGTTTTTCCTCTCCAGTCCTCTTACTCACACCACCTTCAGAAGTCTGCCTTGTGTGGACTTGCAAAGTGCCAGGGCCCGTGGGGATAGACTTCCAAGGCACCTCGTCCGAGGGCGCCGGTGGGGGCCGCCTCCACAGGGCTGCAGCCACTGTCTGGTTCGCTCGGACGCGGTTTGGGTTTCGGAAGCCTCGAAACCTCGGGTTATTTTGCCTCCCGGGGTTGCCCATCGTCTCGGCTGCTCTCCTCAGGGTGCACACGTGAAAGGCATTCGTCCATTTAGGCCAAGCCAAATTTTGCAACGTTTTTTTTCTTCCGGGGTCGGGGAAATCCAAATAGAATTGTGCATCCGACTATGTTTCCCAGGGCATAGAGGAATTATCCTGGTGCGTTTAATTTCCGATTTTAAATGGCAAGATGTATTTGGTGATTCCCCACCAGTTTTGTATGCAACCAAGTTAAGAAAGTGACGATTGGCGAAATATAGAAAGATTGGTTCATTGGCTCAAGGGAAGACAATATCGGATTGAGGCGTTTTGTGATAGGAACGAAATAACACGTGACCTGACAAAATAAAGGATTTATATCTTTTATACTCTGAGGTTTTTGTTTTTGATTGGAGTAGGTAGGTTTGGTGTTCGGTCTTGATACCTTCGTATTCCTTGTACAGAAAGCTACTTGGCACAAGTAAGTGATCTCAGGTTTTTGTTTTACTTGTGTTACATGCACAATACTGGCAAATTGTAAAGCGTTAAAAGATCCAACCTAATTGATAGCTTTGGCGGTCTTCTACCCTGACTGCATGAAAGTTAAAAATGCAATCTGTTTATGCTAACTGTTGCCAGTGTACCTCAATGTTCTCCACCTTGTGAGAATGTTGAATACATGTTAAAATAGAATTACCTGTAATCGTGGAATAGACACTTAATAGGGTGTGCTTTACCATATTGGTTGTGACTATGTCGACGTCTACTTCAAAAATAATTTTTAATATTTTCCAACACGAAAATATTTTCCAACACTTCTCCAACACGAAAAAGACTTTGACCTCCCCTGTCGTAATGCTTGCAGGCAGCGTCGCGGTTAGACACATATTTTCTGACGACTAATTTCATGCAGTCGGCTGCTGTTTTCTCTCAACTTTCAAGTGATGTGGAATGGTAAAAAAACTTCACAAGGTACATCAGCTATCGGGTTGTAGCTAACATTCGCTCGGTTGTTAACATTGCACAGTGCGGCACCGCTGCTTTTCATGATTTATTTCACGTGTTTTATATAGAAAGGAGCTGTATGCCGTGTCATCAAATTTGCAGGTGATAGGAAAATGTGTGTATCTCGTACAACCGAGCCAGAACTTTTGTTCGTTTGCTCCGGTCAAGAAACATCAAGAAGGCAATGTTTGCAGAATTAATAGACTTTTATTTTTCATCCCAATCGTTTCATAGATAACCCACTTTACCGGCTTGTTCTAAACAAACAAAACAGAAAATCTAAACAACGAACTCGCGAAACCCGGTTTAAAAACGGGTGGGGAGCCAGATGCAAAGCAAGCGAGACTGCAACCATACGAAGACGAGCTCGGACGATATAAATGCGCAAAAAGCGTGCAGAATTTCTAAGTGTTGCGTAGTGTACGCACTTACGTTTGTTACGTGCAGGCAAGGCGGGGATATCCAGCTCGCCTTTGTCGTACATTCACAATTTTAGGTGAGACTCGTGCCGAAATAATATGTGAGCTTGAAACATTGCCGCCAGGCGTGTCGGGTCCGAAAGGATCAACTGTCGAGCCAGTCCCACACGCGCTGAACAGGACATTTCCACTGCTAACTAGGACCGAGACTTCTTAGGCACGCAACACACGAATTCGTCAAAACGTCAACACAATCAAACTAAACAGAACAAAACCACAAAACAACTTCCACCCCACAACCGTGACAGCTGCATAAGTCAATATTTTGATGTTTTAAGGACGTGACGTCACAGACGTCGAAATAATTCGTTTAATATTTTTACAGTGGACGTCGAGATAGTCACTACCTTAAATATTCTGAAATATTGAATTGTGGTCTCTTTAAAGGAAGCTGATACAGGTGAAACTCATTATAATTAGCAATAATCTCTAGGTGGTTTCAGAGCTCCATAATTTAGAGGTGTTCACAGCACATGCTCCGAACAATCCACCACTTCTGAGTAGATTAGGATTTTGGTGTATAGTGCAAGTCGAGGAAGCATTGCTCTGCTCCCGTGTTGCGGAATGGGCACCCCCATTCTAATTCCGTTCCGGGGATTTAGAGCTTCCAACGATTTCATTCCGAGATTCAGCTCCGACGACAATGTCGTCAGAGCTGAATCTCGGTCACGGTAGCTCACTTGAGCTAACAGATGCTGGCATCCCGCCCACGAATCTTCACGCAGAAAATCCCTGAAAGCGGGAATCCAGAAAGGTTGGACTGTAGCTTTGTGTTCATGCTGAACTGTCTTTTGTACATCTACTCAAAACTAAGAAAAAAAGTGACACGTTAGGATTTGAAATAGCCACATAGCCAACCGCCATATGTTGACGCCAAATGCATGACAAAGTAGCCCAATTTGGCTATTAAAGGAGCTGTGCAACAATTTTAAAGGAGCTGTGCAACAAATTCAGTGCTTTGCTTAAATATGGAAGTTGGCTGCTCAAACTTTGTGAAGTAAAGAACTAAAACCGGCTTTTGCCTGCATGTCGTAGTATTTATTTTAAAAATTGACAAAGAGTGAGGTTTTTGGCACCTCTCAACCCCTTCACCATCTTCCGAGTAACGTGCGCTGTGACGTGAACGGGGGACGCGCGGGGTTCCGGTGAAGCTCTCTTTCTAGAGCCATCAGCGAGCAGCGAGAACTCACCCGCTCGCGACCACGTGACCACGTGCTTGCGCAGCGCAACATGGCGAAAGGAGGAAAGTCTCATCCTGGTCCGGCCATCCCCGTCCGGCTCTGCCCACGTCTCCCTCCGTCTTCTGGCGGCTGTTCACGGTTCATGGAGCTGAAGGAACATCGTTCCCATGATTGCGGGCCGGGGCGCTTGGGGGATTTAGCAAATGTTCGATTCCGTCCGAATATACATGCTTTCGCGAACATACCTTCGAGCAACGAAGCCAGATCCGGTTGACTTCATTGTTCCACGGTGACTCAGGTCAAGACCGTTATCAATTGACATCCCGTTCAGTCTAGACGTATGCTCGACGTTTTGTGGCCGTTAAATGGGACGTTATTTCAAAGTTGACATGACGTTATCTCAGACGTGCGCTCGACATTTTATGTTGTTAAATGGAATGTTATGTTATCGTTAATATGACGTTCTCGATTGACATCCCGTTCAGTTTAGACGTATACTGGACGTTTTATGGTCGTTAAATGGGACATTGTGTCAACGTTGATATAACGTTATCACTTGACTTCCCGTCCAATACAGACGCGCACTCGACGTTCTAAGGTCGTTAGGTGGGACGTTATGTCGACTTAAAATTCATACTTTTTTCCAGACATTAGCCTTCCCATATTACGTCGAAGGGACCTGACGTTCAGACTTTCGACGTTCTTTCGACATGTGGTTCCTGACGTCATCAAGTTCCTTCGACGTCTTTTCAACGTGTCTGTGCTGCCTGCGTTGTGGTGACGTCAATACACCGAGCTCCGATTGAAGGATAGTGGTTAGACCTCAAAGCAAGCTGCCTTGAGGTCTACCCACTATCTTTCAATCAGAGTTCGTCCTTCTGACGTTACCAGAAACCCTGCAAAAGAAGCAGACAAACTTGAGCTCCGCATATCTTCGGGAGACATAGTAGCGATCACTGGCACGATGGAGATATTTATCAAACCGGCCTGCATTGACATCGCCTAAGCTTGGTGAGCGTTGCCAGAGATGGGGGACAGTGTCACTAGGCTTGACATCTCCCGATTAGTAATGGCTTCCTGTGTTCGAAATAACCTTTTGGTTACTTTGCAAGCACCTTTTGGTAGCAAAGTATACACATTTGTTGACATCTGTTCACAGCATTGTAATTCTGGGTAACAATAAAACTCAATCTATCTAAACATCTGATTTTGCTAGCTGCTGTACCGATTTCGAGTTTAGGGCATGGAATTTGTGTTTCTTAAAAAAACAAAAGGTATTAAAAATATCGTATTTACAAAAAACAATAGAGTGAAACACCTGCTAAACATTTCAAAAATGAACTCTGAAGACATGCAATTCTCCCTTTGCCCGAACTGTCTGGCACCTGTGTTATTTACACTGGAGTCTAATATAATTGCAGGGAGCTTTCGTTTTTTTAACTGCCGACAAAGAGAGTGAGGCTGTTCAAGGTTTTCTGGTTTACTTACGTACCACATCTTCAGAGACCAACTGTTCAATGGGCTGCAGAACAAGAAGCAACAGGAGATACCACGACCACAGCCTCCCAACCCCAAGCTCCAAGGTAAGAGCATCCCTTGTTCCTGTTGCAGTAGAAAATCACTTACCCAGTGACTGTGGGCTTTAGAAAAGACATGTTTTTGATGTGAAAACATTTTATGTTTCTCGGCACTGCCCTTAATAAAATAGTGCGTCAGAGGCAGATGTCAATGTCTTTTCTGGGAGATCCTGGCGATGGTGGAAATATTTCCAGTCTTCACACAACTGTGCTGAGAGAGCACACTTGACCTGATTGCACAGGTCTTGCGATGATTCATGTAGTGGTGTTGACCGGCTCATGGGACTGGACACAGGCATGCTCATACCATTTTTAGAAAATATATCATCGATGGTGTAAGAGCATATGCTTCAAGCTGCAAAATGATTGTGCCTGGAGCAGTGCACCCATTTGCAACAGCTACCTTTCCACATACTCTTTCCAAGAATGAACCTAGCAGCCATATTTTGAATTTGTTTTCTAGTCTGTCAGTCAAGAATATTTGAGCAGGATCTCAGACGAAATACGTGTATTCTAAAATTAGCCTAACGCATGAAATAAGTTGTTTGTTTTAAGGTGCCGTATGAACATTTTAGATTTCATTGAATGAAGTTGAGCACTCTTCTGGCCTTTACAATCATGTCATCCATATAAGCTTTCCATGAACAGTTGGATGATAGTGGGACACCTAAATATTTATACATAAATTCGTTAATGGCGAAGTGGTTGTTTATATAATACAGAGTTTGATTTTTTTGTTTGTATTTTTGGAGATCTCCTCAGCTTTTACAAAAGCTCCTTTTTGATAGGTGACTAAACAAAAGTTTGACCGAAAATCTTTTGGACTATACAAATGTACCAAAAAATAAATTCTGGTCAATTCCAGGAGGTACTGCCACATCCACCCTATAATCATTACTCTTAGTGATATTCGCCTTTTTTTCCTTCTGAAGGAGAATTTTGAAGGACAAAATGTTCCCTCGGATCACGAAGTCATCCAGGCAGCTCTCCATTTGTTCAGGGACCAGCCAACAGAAATCAGGATGCCGGAATACAAAAATGCATAACCAGATGGAAAAACTGTGTTGCAGCGGCAGGGGTCTACCGTAATATCCAGATATATGCCCACCGCGAATGATAACGCACCACTATTTTTGGCAGGATTTCCCAATTGTCACAAACACCGAAAGATAGCCCACTTTAGTAATTGCAGGGCTTTGAGCAATGGTGACCTTGGCAGGAATGGTGTTACTTAGCCACGACGTGAGATGAGTGAACATTGCTGATTAGGTAAGGTTCATAGCCCCTCCCTGCAATCACAGGTTTTGCAGGTCACAAAATCCAAAACTAGCATTTCTTAAATTTTTCTTTGATCGCACACCAAAAGTCAGCCCATTCCATATTTGCACCCGATTTGCTTTCACTTTTAGGTGGGCTATCTTTCGGGATATTACAGTACGTCAAAAATATACAGGTAATTTCAATTTCCTTTTCATAGTTGTCTACTCATATGTTGTCGAGAAATTAAACTTTTCATATTTTTATTGTAAGTCCGTCGTTTCTGTTACTTCTTCTCAGGTCCATTTCGTGTCACCAAAAGCTTAGGATTCTCAATAAAGCGAGACACGTCATTTGGGAAATACACTAGTTCGCTGGGATATGAAACATTTTCTGTTCATTGTAGAATCGCATTTGTTGGAACATAAGAGCCATACAGGTGAAGTTATTTATGGCACGAACCACAAACCAAATGTTTATGCGGAAAAGTTTAATTTATTGTGTGCATCCTACTCGGCCACTTCCGGCCGCCATGACAGAGAGCCGAAAACACCTCCGGTTGGGGTATGGTTTGCATGCTTTTAAAGGGAAACATCATCGCTACGTTTCAAGTGTTTCCGAATGAAATCTGTTTTTTTGTTATGCTTTGCTCGTCTACTGGCTTCTGGATGTGCTGCAACGCTTTACAATTGACTGGGCGAATTTCTTGTGCCAGATTAATGCGAAATTAAAGACTCCGCGAGCCGCGGCCGTCGAGCGCGGACAGTTTGTTATTCTTAGAACTGGGCCCGCATCTTCGCTTAACTCTGACATCAAAGATGCACACATCCGACTCATCTGGACGGTGAACAATCTTGATCAAATATATCACACTTGAGTTCTGATGCTAATAAAGATTGGTTGAAAGATTAATTAATATTCGCCACTTTTCGGATGTCAAAAAATATAACTATATTTTAGCCTGAAGCCAGGCTTTCATAACATAGACCAACTTGGTACTGCATAAAATATTTAATAATTAAAATAACAGTTTTATAGGTTTGTTGTTAATCTTAAAGCCGAGTTGCTTGTTGACGAATTAAAAAAAAAGTAAATTCTAAGAGACTTCAAAATGTGAGGGATCTTTTGACATGGAACCGAACCTGGGGTTCAGTTCCACGTCAATTTTAGACACGTCAATATCGGAATTCAAGAGCCAGATTTTTTTTTTCAGCAAGCAATAAAGCGTCTGTTTGTGACATGATTAAAGCAAGACGTGAAACATAGCATGAAACCTCTATTACCATCCTTTATATTTCATTAATCGACGACGTCATCATCCACAGCAGTGCTTCTGTGTGTCCGTGCCCAAACAGATTAGTTTGAACAAATCAGATAGGAGTGTCACGTGATCGTAACAAGTTAGACGAGAAAATAGTTTTGTTACCTTATCGCCTGGGCTCTATAATCTAGAATAGCCGTTGAAGTCTAAGCCATGCAACTATGTGCAAGTGAATATCATCCACCGGAACGCCGCGGTAGGTCAAGGTTGTCCCAATCACGATATATTTACTCGCCACTGCAAACAAGCCGCTTGCCTTTTCCCGGGCACTATCGAGCACGAGAGGTATAACCCTTCACACCTTCCTTCAACTACGTCCAAAAGGCGTAACGTAGTTTCGGTTTAGCCAGTTCGAACACTCACGGTGACGACGCGCAGTCGACGAAGCAATAATGTGATCACACACGCTCTCCCGTGCACAAAAAAACACGAAACAATTACATGCCTCGATTGATTCGTGGGCGTCTAATTTTGTTGAGTGCCTCACGTGCACATAAGTCTCCACTTTGCCGTAAGGTGGGGCCACGTAATTTTCGCGATGGAAATCAAATAAAACGAGATGTGGTGCTCTGTCTTGGAGCCATGTGGTCCCGAAACACACATAAATCTATCTTATATCCGGCTTTCTGCCGAAAGAAATTTTAAAGACGCGCTGTTCAATCTCGCTCATTGAAACATGCACAAGAAGCTAGTGAGCCGGAAGTATTCTAAGCCACAGGAAGTTTCGCCGCAGCTTGGTTATGTTTACCTTGGAATACCACGTATAAAGACAGTTTATAAAACTTCATTTTAGTGACTAACATACACTGTACAAGAAGCAAACAAGCTTAGAATATAGAAAGTTCAAAAGATACTATACTACTACACTATCTTCAAGATTTTATTTGTATACCTTACTACAATAAGAAATTCAAATGAAACACCAAACGTTTGTTATTGTTACTTAGTTGGTCGGAGCTCCACTTCAGTAAGCCCACTGGACGGAACTCTAGAGATGATTATTTTTTTATTTGTCTATACTGCCAGCATTCACTTTTAATGCCAAAGCAGGGAGTCGTGCAAGTGTATAGCCGTGTACCATACCAAGGTAACCATGGACAAATAAAAGGACAGTGAATTTGCTACGCGACAAAGTGCTTATTAGATCATCGTATTTCCGTCTGGACGGAATTCTACTGGACCTACCACCGATAGATACGAGTAGATTCACTGAGTACGAGCATGAGCACGCGGTCTTCCGTTCTGCGGCTACTTTGCGTGTACTCAGTACGTGGGCGGATCATAAGAATACCAAAGATTTTAGTCACTGTAGGATGTGACCCACGTGTTTGAAAAGATCCACAACACAAACATCTCGTTGAAACGTTTCTACCCATGTAGGTTCCTCGTCAGTCATTGAATTGCTTATCTAAACATTTGACGAGCACATTATTTTTTTCTTTTTAAATGCCCACCACGTAGAGCATAAAAATAAATTGACGAAGAATGGCAAAGTACCAACGTTGACCGAATTCGAAGAACGACGGACAGTCATCTTTTTTGTTGACCGTGGCTGGGCCTATGGCTTGGCTAGGATTATGCTAGGATAGATAAGTGAGGATGATCATCATCACTTGTTAACAGTGTAACAAGTGATGATGATTATAGAATATCAACATGGGAGCGTGCTGGTATGGGATAAAAGACGAAAGAAACAGTAACACACTTAAAACAAAGGGACGATGAACACTTCTTTCAGAAAGAAGTGTGAAAGACGAAGTGTCCATCGTCCCTTCGTTTTAAGTGTGTTATTCTTTCTGTCGTCTTTAATGATTACAGTGCTGGCCATTTATATTATTCAGCGCATTATAAATGCAAACAAGCTAATAGAAGCTGAAGAATTCTTTTTTTAAACAGCCTGTTATTATTCCTAGTAAGGTAACGGCCCTTATTTTCGTTATCATCATCCGTTACCAAGGGAATAGGTCCAATCCAGTCCAGTCCAAATTGTTACTAGTACTCCTACTAGTACTCCTACCAGTAAACGGCTAACAAGATATAAACATAGTAAATTTGCTAAGAACTTCCAACCCGAAATAATTGCTTCAAATATTCCTTTTTCCCCCGAGCTATCAACGAATGGAATCACTTGCCGCGAAACATTGTACATTCCACTAGTGTAGAGCATTTTCGTATTAACTTGGAAGCGCAACTGTCGACATAGGTTTGCATACAATTATCTTCAAATGTGTGTTAAAAAAAAAAAAAAAACTTTCTGTATGATATACCACCCTACAACAATCCCGAATGGGATTAGTAGTATTGGAAATAAATAAACAAACAAAATGGCCGTTTCGTAGTGGTGTTCGTCCAAAGGGTTTGTCAGTTCGTTTCATGTCTCCGTGCTCATTACTGAAAAAGGAGAAGAAAAACGGCTCTACTCACGTATTCATATCCTTTTATAGTTACTGTGGTGAGTCTTATCATTATTAATTGTTTATATAGTGTGCTGTGGATCTTTGCACACGAACAAGCCGCATTTGATAACGACTAAACAGTTCGTTCTCTTTAATATTTTTATGTTTCACCCAGGAAATATATGCGTGAAGTAGCTGAAAAAATCACATCTCCACGTGGTGAATGATGTTGATTGGAGCGAAGCTCTGGTGGTGCTGATGATACTGATTTTATTGTTCATAGGTAGTGCTGATGGCGCTGATTTTTTTTATTGCTCATACGTTGTGCTGAGTTCCGGGATGCGTTTCGACTTCATTATTACTGCTTTATGGTCGGTGAAATACAGAGCCAGTGGCTCTTGAGTTACTACCACATCTCAGAGCCCCCTACTCGTCCCGCAGTCGTGGCCGAGTGGTTAAGGCGATGGACTAGAAATCCATTGGGGTCTCCGCGCACAGGTTCGAATCCTGTCGACTGCGCAAACATTTTTTTCTTTTCTTAAGAAGACAGATGGGGTGGCAATTGATGTGAGCACGACGCCGGACGGATGGACAAGGCTAGACCCTAAGGAGCTTCGCCCCTAAAAACAAACAAGAGATAACGTGTCCATGCCCATACCCAATAAGTTTGGTGCACTATCCTGTCTTGTGGACATCATCGCATAATCACCAAACTCGGCACGGCAAGTTTCCGTGGTATGCCGCAGCTCTCCTGAGCCAATAAAGGTTATCATTATTTATGTCCGGACAATTCATCGAACGCCGCCTACTTGAGCAGTGGGAATTCTATAAGTAAGAAATAGTTTTCTTTTAGCACCGGGAGGATAGCAGTGCTTCTTATACTCATTATAATTTATAAACTACCTTTTTGAGTTGAGTTGGAAGTTTCTTCACGTTGCTCACTGACTTTATTTATGTATAGGCACAAACTTTTATTTTCTATTTTTTGGTAAATGATATTTGTTGTTAAAGAAAAGCTGAAACGTAAAAAAAAAATAACTTAATTCTTTCTGGCATAGTTTTTCCTGTAGAGTCTAAATATCACCATCACTTGTCCTCGAAACAGCAATGAGCAAATAAATAAATAAATAGATAAAACAGCATGCAGCCGCTCGCAGCCGCCGAATGTCATTGGTTGGTCGAGCCGTGATGTCATAAAATAAGCAGGCGCGATTTTAATTTTACCTTCCGCACAACGATCAACTGGCAATCATTACCTCGTTTCGTCTCCGCTTTGCGTAAGCCCCTCACATTCACTGAGGTGCATGCCTCTTCTGAAGAATGATGCTCGGAACTACGGTAGCTAGAAGGGGAGGTGTCAGAATCGCGCAGCTTGCTTCATGTGCGCAGGCACACTAGTGTATCATGACGACGATAGGTGGTGCGCTCATTGACTCGAAAGTCAGCGCCCCTAGTGCCAGCGGCACAAAGCCAGGAAAAGCTCGTTCGCGTCACTAGAAGTGCTCGTTTGTGGTGCTATTTTTGGAAGATTGCCTCGTGCACCCAGACTACCGCGATGGCAAAACGGCAAACACACTGCTTTGTTGCCGGACGTACCATGGGATATGTTGTTGAAAGAAAGAAACAAAGAAAAGAAAGCCTCCCTCTTCGTCGTTCCCGACGATGACGACATCAGAGTTTGCAGGTTTTTTCTTGTGTTGCGTAAACCACAAGTCTAAAATCAACATAATCTAACTTTCAAAAGTATTTTAAAGGGGCCCTGTAATCCTATTTAAAAGTCTACGTTTTTTGCTTTTTTCACATCTCTTGTGGTTTGGGCAACCCAGCGGGCACGGAAAGGGTCACTAAATATCAGTGCGCCATATTTTAACCGGACGACGCGGAAACCTCCTCCTCCTCCTACGTGGACGCCCGTAGTGTCGAACGCTTGCGGCATGTGTCGAATTCGTGACATCGTCAGTCCCGGTCAGCTCCTGCCTTACAACTGGTCAGAGCTGCTAAAAGCCTTTTTTTAGTCGGAATACAAAACATAAGTGGTGCGAACCGTTTTAATTATTTATGGAAGTTTAATGCGAAAGCATTAACTGTCCCATGGAGAGAGCCGACGACATCAGCCGCGCCAAACGACAGATCAATTCCCGAAGCTGCGATCTGAGGCATCCCAGCCTTTAAGCCACGCAGGAAGCCACTCAAAACGGCAGTGTTATGCAGCCGGCGCGCGTCAGTTTCAATTAGCGCCTCCCCATGGCGCTGCGTGTCCACGAGGCAGCGGCTCCACCGCTCCACGCCCAAGATCAGCGTGGCGAGGAGAGCGCGCGCGCGCTCGACCGTACGCCGCAGACGAAATAGGGAGTTTTAGCAAGTCGTTTCCAAACGAACGGTTCGCACTCGAACGCATCAGCGACGCCACTGCGCATGCGCGCGTGAGTCGTTCGGGGCGCCGGAAGGCTCTTCTCGTTCGTTCCTCCCATTCCGGCCACTGGAGTCGTCACCAGAACGCAGCCAGCACCGTTCACGACTCGGGTAAAACAAAAATGGCGGTCGGTTTGGCGACTGACTCCGCCGACCCAGCCGAGCGTTAGGCTCAGGACAGCGGGGGGCGATTTGCCATCCTGTTACTTTGCTTCATGTGAGAGGTTGAACCAAATCATTTCGAGGACTGCTCACAATGGTAAGCGATCGTGAATGCTGTAAGCTGCGCATGCTAGTAAATGTTTGCGACCTGCGGGCAAACTAGCTGCTGTTGGCGACCGCGAGCAGTCGAAATGATTTGGTTCGACGGCACGGCAAACAACGTGTACGATCGTTCAAGCTCAAGATGACCGAGATACCCAACATACCTTTACGGTCGTTCAGATGCTTTTTACTCTATCTAGCTTCGCAGTTCTTGAAATTCCGACCGGCAAATGTTACGTCGGCCGTCCTGTTTACATCTGCCGTACGCCGGAAACATGAGCCGCCGCGGATTTACACGTTGCAGAATGCTTCACATGTTTACCAGAAAATGGCGCCACCGGTCAAACATAATCATCACCATCGTCTACACGGTTGCGCCATTTCACGATTTCTAAAATATATCAAATTCACGTACGGTTTCACGGAACGGACCAGCTCCACCGTTCGTGATTTCGGAACCGTTGGCTCGAAAAATGGCTCGCTAAAACTCCCTAATAAGAGAGCGGAGGAACGGTATGCATGCTTTCGCATTCACAACTGAAGTGTTTAGGTGTAGCTCAAGCCTTTTTTTTGTATTTTAGATTAGAAAAGAAACAAATACAGTGTAGAAAGTATGAAAAAAAAAAAGAAACAATGCCCGATGACCCGTCGACCTACCCGCCACCAAGCGGTGGAAAAGGCAGCGCAGGCCGGCCCAGGCGCCCCCACGGAGCCTAGCAGACGATGCACGACGCTGGCGGTACATTTTGCAAGAAGCGAAAGTATGTCTGGTCTCGCGCCACAGGAGACCCTGAGCAGACCCACTCGAAGTTGCTCGGAGGAGCTGGGCGTCGTCAAGTTGGGGTCGAGAGGCTTCGGCAGCGCGCTCCGGACGCTTACGAGGAGTGTCCTCTTACGGCGCTGCTCCCAGCTCCGCACTTCTATTTTTTTCTTATTTAGGAAATACTGCGGATGGTTTTCCACCATCCTGGCAGGAGAGGGTTACAACATGTTTATTAGAAAGGAGTCAAAACTATTGGATGTTGAAGCATTCACGCAGTCTGACGGCAGTGAGTTCCAGTCTTCAATGGTTCGTACAAAAAAGGAGTACTTAAATAGATTATTTCTAGGAGCATACTGTCTAACATGTTTTGAGTGGTTTAACCTTGCTGAGCGCTGAGGAGGTGGCTGAGTATACAAGCCTTTACTTAAGCCAGTTTCGTTATTATAAATTTTGTAAAAAAAAAGCTTAATCTTGCAAATTTCCGCCTGGCTTCGAGATATTCTAGCCCGCATCTCTTCAACATTGCAGAAACCGAAGAGAGGCGCCTAAAATCAGAAAAAATAAATCGTGCACTTAGTCGCTGAACCCTCTCCACTTTTTCTATATCTTTTTTTTTTCAAATTTGGGTCCCACACGATTGACGCATATTCCATAACTGGGCGAACTAGGGCTTTATAGGCTGAAAGTTTGACAGTCCAATTGCACGCTCCCAATTTCCTTCTTAAAAAACAGAATTTTTTGTAGGCCTTGGCACAAGTATTGTCTATGTGGGTGTCCCAGCTAAGTTTTGTATTAAAAGTTAGACCTAACTATTTTACGTCATTCACAGATTCAATGACTTTATCGTAAAAACAAAACAGCGCAAAGACTCTATCGTGGACATGATACTTATATTCGAGAGGAGATTTCTTGTGTGTTATTTTAAGAGCGCATGTTTTCGAGTAGTTTATAACCATCTGCCACCTCTCACACCAGTCAGCAATTTTACTCAAGTTTTCGTTAAGAGATAATTGCTCCGAGGCGTTAATGACAGTTGTATAAATCACACAGTCGTCTGCAAACATTTTCACAGTCACACCCGAGTCAAGATCGTCAGCTATGTCATTGACATGTATCAAGAACAAAAAGGGTCCTAAGACAGACCCTTGGGGTACACCTGACAGGACATCGAGGTTTTGCGATTGACAACCGTTAATTTCTACAAACTGCGTTCTGTTCGTCAGATACGTGCGCGGAAATCCAGTTCACAAGGCGGGGAGAAATTCCTACACGCTGCAGTTTTCTTAGTAGTAGATAGTGCGGTACCTTATCAAAAGCTTTTGATAGATCCAAAAATATTGCATCAATTTGTTTCCTTTTGTTGATAGCATTGGCGAAGTCATGTACAACTGATACGAGCTGAGTCGTGGTTGATAGCTTTTTTTCTAAACCCATGCTGAAAGCTGGCTAATATGTTATTGGATTCTAAAAACTAAGTTATGTGGCCGGAAATTATGTGTTCAAGCAGTTTGCGGCAACTGCTGATTAATGATATCGGGCTGTAGTTCGCAGCCAGCAGTTTGCTCCTGTCCTTGTGCACCAGCACAAATTTTCCACACAGCCAATCAGGAGCCAGACATCCCTGATCCAAGGATGCTTTGACAAAAACATATAAAATTGCGAAATCATGTCCGCGTAACGTTTCAGAAAGGCGTTGGGGATACCGTCAGGACCAGAAGACTTTTTTACATCAAGTTTTAAAAGGAGAAGGCAAATGCCATTCACGTTTCAATTTATGTCTTGCATTATATTAGATGAAAGAGAAAAATGTTCGATTGTATTTTCGGTCTTGCCCCGACGACTAAAACACTATCAAATGTGCTGTTAAGTTCATTGACAATTTGGTAAGGGACAGTAACCCCACAATCATCAATGTGAAGTTCGTCGACAGTCCTATTGTTGCCAGATAGATATCCCCAAAACCTTTGCGGAGCGTTTTCCATGAAGCTTACAAGTGTCGTTCCAAAAAAATAATCTCGAGCGCTCCATATTTTTTGCTTCAGTGTTAATAAAAGGGAAGATATGACATTATTATCTTTGCGAGCTGATTTTAGTTTTCGAGATATAGCTCATTTCAAATGTATTATGTCCCTTGTTATCCAGGGGTTGTGCTGTTTCTTTTTTTGAAATTTTGGTACGAATTTATCAAGTAATAATGCAGTAATGTTTTTAAAGGTATTCCTCAAAGTTGATACGTCACCTCCGGCCTCAAAGTCACTGAAGCAGAGGTCGAGTGAATCTATAACAGCTTCACCATCCGCAGCGGAAAAGTTAAAGACACATTTACTCGTGTGATTCTTTTTGACAGGACAAAAATTTGAGGTAAGCAAAACAAGCGTATGGTCAGAAATACCATCGCAAACACTCACAGTAGAGTCCTCTGTGAAATTTCCAACAAATATAAGGTCTAGTACGTTATCTGTGCTTTGAGTGACTCTTGTACCCTCTTTAACATGCTGAATGAGATTAAAGTATAGCATCAATTCAAGCAACAGGTTGCAGTTCTTTACGTCTGTCGTACCTCGGTGTAAAATGTGCCAATCAATTGTCGGTAGGTTAAATCCCCCCCCTAATATCACCTTCTTATTAGGTTTGTATTTTTGCTCCATGTAAAACTGAATGTTTTTCAAAAACAACTCAGGCGAGGAGGGGGGCCGATAGATCACACCTACAAGAGCCGAAAACCCAAGATAATCCATTTGACACCACACACTTTCATTGTCGTCTATTTCGTCCATAGTAAAGCAAATAATTTCCTTTTTGACTACTAAAGCAACTTCCCCTCCCCGGGAGCCTCGATCACGTCTAACAAGTTTGTGCGTTGGGGGAACTACTTCGGAATTTGATATGTCTGCTGATAACCAGGTCTCTGTAATCGCTATGATTTGCGGATCATATGTAAATTTGATTTCTTCAAGTTCGTGAACTTTATTGACACTGCTTCTGGCATTTATGAGAACAACGCGCAATTGATTGCAATCGAGTCAGTCATCGCTGCTTCGTTGTACTTTAGAGCGAATACATTTTAGACAATCATTCTCCTCGTCCCATTTATATACATCATCGTTGACTCGCAGCTTATCGTAATCAAGAGACACTTTATCACCTCCAGCTTTAAGCTCCCCACAACGTGACCACAGTTTGCTGCGCTTTGCTAAAGTGCCTTGACAGAAGTCGTGGTTTATCGATACTGGTGTTCCCTTTAGTTTGTGGCAATTTTTTAATACCTTCAACTTCTCGTTATAGTCAAAAAAGTTTATGATTACAGGTCGTGCTTTATCATGGCTTTTTTTCCCAATTCTATGCACTCTTTCAACTGAGTTGACAACCACGCCAAGTTTTTCCCCTATCAGCTCCTCAATTATCTGTGTTCTTAGCACTGCAGCTTTTTCACGATCAGGCTCGGGAAAACCAAAAATGATAAGATTACGGCGCCTACTTCTGTTTTCCAAGTCGTCGAGACGTTTTTGATGCAATTGAAGGTTACTTTTGAACGATGTAACTTCGGCCTGTAATGCCTGTATCTCTACTTTATGTTCTTTTATTGCTGCCATCACTTCACTCATTCGAGTGTTAACTGTAGATTCAAGCAATTGTGCTGAGAAGCAGCTAAGTTTTCAATTTTCGATTTCAGTTCGTTCAGAAAGAAGCATGGCGTTCATCATTGATTTTAGCTTTGCATAAGGCCCAGGATTTCGCTCAACATCACCAGCAAGAAGAATCAAATTGACATTCCACGCATCCAGAAGAAGACATGCGCATGTCGCCTGGACACGGCAGGACAACAACACTTCTACAGTCACTACAAAAGCAGGTATAATCAAATTTTCCACTAACCCGGGTGAAGAATGCAGAGGGGTTTACCGATATAGCCATCTCGGTCCCGCCGTGCCCTCTGAAGAAATCGTTGATGCGGTCGTTTTTATAAGCTTCAGCAGGCGGCGTTGTCTTCAAGAAGTCGGATGTCGTTGATGTCACGTGGTGCGTCCCAGCAAATGGCCAGTCGAAGTTCACTGCCGGTAGATCCAGGCTGCTGACGTCATTCTTCAGCTCGAATGAATCAAGGATTCGGAGCTCCAACTCCGACAGACCCGGTAAATTCATGCCGCCAAGCGCGGTGGAGGACAGAAGCAAGCAACAAGCCGTTCGACGTTCAAGCGGCGCTGCATGGGAAGCGACCATCAACGTAAGCCGCTGGTGATTGGCTGGTCGCTTCGCTTCTACCATTGGCCACCCAAGGCAGGACCAGGGACGTCATGAAAAAGGTTATTTTTTGCTTGTATCTGTAATTTTAGTTTGCCTATTACTATTAAAGCGAATTTTGAGAAAAGTTTGACAAAGTTACTACGTTCAGTGCAAATTAGAAACCAGTCAAAAAGTCGTTGCAGGGCCACTTAAAGGAGCGCATATTGCACACGACACTTACTCACTGAGCAAGAAAGCACGCAAATTTCAGCGAACGACGCCTCTTGGTGTAAACAGCAGCGCCACTGCTGCATCCTGACTGGCTGCACCTTCTCTCGGTCGCCGATTCTGGCACTTCCCCTTTTGCCGCCGTATCAGAACTGCTGTATTAGCTGCCACTTACTGAAGACAACTCTTCTTCCTCCACACTTATTAGTTCAGAGATATGATACCTAATGTGTGTGTAAAATCTTCAGTAAATGGTTGATAGTCCAGCAGTCTGTTTGGCCTATTTTTTTTTCTCCCTTCGTGTTTCTCCTTACGTTCAGCTGACATTTTTCAGAAGCATGAATCACCCTCTAGCACTGTGGTTCTAAAGCGTTGATGCTTTTGGACCCCTTCCGGATCGGCAGAGACTATAGAGGACTCCCTTCGTGATGAGGGGAAGGAAAATGTATAGGTTAACTATGATAATGATTTAATAAACGAATATAACTAAGGGCTAGTGTGAAGTCTCTGATTGACATACACACGAGAAAACTCACCAAAAAGGTGGAAAAAGACAACTTTTATTGCCGGGCATGGCTGATGAGGCTGGGCTTCGTGGACCCTTAGGATGCCTTCGCGGACCCCAAAGCATCCGCGGACTCCCATTTGAGAACCACTGATCTAGCACATCACTGCTCTCGGGAGACCTTCTTGTTGATGTGGACACAAAACTCCGAAGCATCACTCAAGCTCACAACCATTGTTAATGTGAAGGTTTTGGTGAGTCCACACTCAACAATATTCATGGACACTCAACATTATCTATAGAGTCCTTCCAATGCAGTGAAACGCATTATGTTCTGAGAGGACGGCAGAGAAACTTCATCGAAGCACGCCATCCTGACGTTCAAGAAACATGCCTTCCCCGCAGCAGTAAAAGCAGGCTACTTGCACTGCAGCATTTTTCCCTACGTCCCCAACCCAGAGCGATGTTTCCGCTGCCAACGCTTTGGTCACGAATAACAGCGTTGCAGAGAGAAAGAGACTTCTGCAAAGTGCAGAGGTCGGGATCACGTTCCTGACGTTACCCTGACCTCCGCATCACTTGAGCATCAGATATCCTGACGCACGGGTGATATCTATGCCTTCTTTTTCGCAACAGTTGTTGCACTCTCACGCTGTCTGTGACTGTTATTTCATTTTGGCACTTCCCGCTTTTGGATTGAAATATTTGAAATACATTTTTTGAATTGTATGTCTCGAGAAATTCGCTAAATCACTTGGATGATTGCTGACATAAGTCCGAGCACGATGAACAGTTTCTTTAAATTCACAAATAAGCAGCTAGATCCACGTAATGAACATATTTTGTAGTAATATAAACAAGCGAATTGCCTGAAGTTGACGTTACCATTATTCCTAGAATCAGATAAAATGCAAGTTAAACGTTTGTTATGCATTTCCTAGAGTTCCCCCATACAATCAAAAGCCACAGTTCTCGATTTGTTATGAAGGCAAAGCACAATGTTTGCAGAAAACACAGAGAGTTGCTTCTTTTGCCAGCTATTTTTCACCTTCCTTGAGAACCTAAATGCACGATCATAACTATACATTCGCCACTTATTTAAGACGTTCCACTACTACCAGAGGGCAAACATAAGTTGTCATAAGTAATTGCTTCAATGTGCACCAGGGCTAATGCTAATTCTTGTGCCTTCTCCCTCCTTAGATATTGCCGTCAATCAAATTACCCAAAACCAGTTACAAAATTAACAGCCCATGTTGAACACATATTGAAGGTATGCTATCACTGTAGCTTCAACTCATCGCTCTGCTCTCCCCTCCGTGCGTTGGCTCCGTGCCATTGTATAAGCATTGGATGACATTTTACAAATTAAAGTGAAAAAGCACCGTTAGACACGCCGAAAAGAAACAAATACAACGCCTTCGCCAAAGCACGGAGGGGAGAGCAGAGCGATGAGTTTAAGCTACTTAATGAAAGCCGTGTCACGTGATTTCAAGATGGTAGTGCCATGCGACTAATGATAGAACTGGAAACAGCACTAATTCAGAAAAAGAACACAAAAAGAATGGAATTGACAAGGGCTATACATGACAGCACCTCCAGTTCTATTCCCCTCTTACACATGCCATTCAGTATCAGCTGCAATGTGGCATAGCATGGTGCAAAATATGTCACTACCGTGCACCATGCGAGCATTGTTGTCATATTTTGGTCCCATTTCATATCCTTTAACGTTTAGATATTTTACCACTTACACTTCTAAAAATCACAACATTTTTTTTTTTAATTTTAGCTTCTGGTGTTTTTTTAGGGTAAATTTCAGCCCTCTCGTTTCTAGTATGGGCATACATATCGACATTCAGCACTGTTTACGCTCACTAACCACAAGACGACTACTAGGAGGCCATCCTAGTTTTCCGCACTAAGCTTGGCAACATTTTAATCACTCCGTCATTTGCCGCAGCTTCAGCTTACTCCTTTTTTTAATTGTTAGAAATTATCTACACAGATACATTGTGTACTAGCTTTTACACTTTTTACTGCACTAACCAACAGTTTTAACTTGCTTTCTTTTGTGCAGGAGCCACCATCTCGTATATGATGCTGAGTATTCGAACTTGTGCATCTTTGAATGTGTTGCTTGTATTCCTTAAGTAAATCTGCTTTTCTGCAGGACCACCCCCAAGTGTAATGTATGGTACTTTGATGGGAAATAAAGGAATGTAAAGGAACTTGTGAATTGTGTGCATTGATTACACCCAATATTACACCGAGGAGTTTCCTTTTGTTGAATACGTTTTATACAGTCGACCATTCTGATGGTCCAAGTCTACGCTACTAATTTCAGGAAACTGCGAAGTTGCCACGACCCAATGGAAGGGCAGCGTGCAGAAGTAGTGGGAGTATTCTGTATTTGGAGGTAAAGGGTGGTGTAATGGGAAGCCGCAATTAACGTTGCCCCAAGGTTGGAAAGAGTGTGCATTGGGGTTTAGTTTTGTAGATCTTGGAGAAAAGACTCTTTTGGCAAAGTGACCTCTTTTTTCCACGTGCATGTTCAGTTGCTGTAGCAATTCACTGCAGTGTGACATCTGTTCATTTTATTTATTTACTATATCCTAATACCTCAAGTACCTGTTTCTGCATATTGCTAAAGAAAGGGTATAAATACAGTTTCAAAACTCTCTAAAAACATAACAAAAACAGTGAGAAAGAAAGACCCTACAGGCATACGATTGAGACAGTAGCAAGATTACACTTATTACATTTTTAAGTCTATTACTAGGATTAATAAAGACAGTGAGCATTTCTTAAAATTTAGCGATGGTATAATTTATGTAACAATATTATTTTGCGAGATATTTCATTCCACAATTTCCAGGGTAATGTTGAATTTGCAAAAAAAAATAAGATGAAAAATGAATGAATATGATTTTGCACGCATTGTCAACACTAGCAGAAACTTGTTCGAGGGTGTTGAGAAGGGTCGCTTTCATCTGCATGTTGTGATAACACATCGTAAGAAGAAGCAGTAGTTGCTAAAGTTTACGTCGCATGAAAGTGGTATGTCAAAAATAGTCAAAAAAACATACCTTAATGGCCGACCTACAGAATCGTCTCCTGCCGGGCAGAAATCCGGTTCCCATTTTGCTTCTCTCCGTTCCCTCTCGCATTATTCTCCCCTCATAACAGGAGTGAATCTCTGGACTACTATTCACAGAAAGGAGGAGGGTCTTCCTCTTTCTCGAATGGAAAGTTGAAATTGAGGGAGAGTATTCGCCTTTCTGCTTGGTTTTGGATGCTCTCCATTTTATTAGTGAGATTACATTCAAATGGTGACCGTATTGATGATGCATATTCAATTTGCAGTCTTATCGGGGTTGTGTAGGCTAACATCTTTATTTCTGGTTAAACGAGTTTGAGGTTATATCTTAGATACCCAGGTGTGAAGTTTCTTTAATGTGACTGTTCTAATGTGAAATCGCTGGTGAGGTGAAGTCCTAGATATGTACTTATATGATGTGCAGTGACCAATGCTAATGCTACTGAGGTAGAACGAGAAACCAGAGGACGTGGTACTCTGTGTGAATGTTTGTAAGTTTCATTTTTCCATGTTTAGGCTGGTCTGCAAGTCATCACTCCAGTTGTGATTATGTTTAGGTTGTTTTGTAGTACTACATAATCTTGTGGGATTTCTGATAGATCTGCAAATGATGCATCCATCTGCAAAGAAATGCACGGGGGATGATAGTCATTTTGTGAAGTCATTTTTGTATGCTAAACTAATAATGGGCCTAGAGTAATACAGTCCCCTGAATAATTGGCCTAGGCTAATACAGTTCCCTGCAGTACACCTGAGGTTACAGGGGACTTACACGACATATTTTTATTAGAGCATAGTGGGAGCGAATCTTGAGGAACTCCGTGATGAAATTGATAAGGGATGGATGAATTCTAAGATGGGTTAGTTTTGCAATGAGTCGCTGACGAGGGACCCTATAAATGATTTTGAGAACTCTAGAAACATAGTGTCAGTTCGAAGATTATTTATCAAAATTATAAAAAATAGCCTATTGAAAAATCCGACAAAACCTTCCAGTGACATCCGGCGAACTTCCAGTGACATCCGTTGAAAACTGGTCAAGTTTCACCCCTTGTCATCCGAAACCGACGTAGTTTACCAGTCTTTGCTAGAATATTTGCCGACAGCTACTCTCGGTTACCAGATTTCGCTGGATTTTCAACGGCAGCCACTTTCGTTTACCAGACGACCCAGCTTTGCTGGAAATATTACCGGAAACGAGTAACTCGTTTCCCCGCCTACCGAACTTCACTGGAGGCCGACGCAAGGGGATGGGAAAGCCGAGACGAGCCGGGGACTGGGTGTGTAATTATGGTGCCTAGAACTCAGCAAGGACAAGTCCCCGCGCACCCTCTCTCCCTCGCATTTTGTTCGTGGGGAAATGTGAGGGTGTCTTTTTTCTGTCTCTTTTGAAGAAAACCGGTTTCTTTGTTCGTCAACGAGCAATGGCCGCGAACGGACGCTCAGTGTCGGCTTCCCGTTCCATACGTGCGGCCTGTATCTTCCAGAGCAGCTGGGTGTGCGGATAAAAGAAAATCTTTTAGTGGCCTGTTTTTTGCGTCTCTTCGTCCGTCCGGCTTCAGAAGACACCCAGCGAGCGAAAAAGACGCCGGAGACGCCGTCACGGCATCAGGGACGGCACCGTGACAGTGCCCATGATTTCTCAACGGCGGCGGATGTTCGTTCTGCGCGTTCGTGGTTTTCGCTAAGCGTGGTACTTGCAGTGTGTATGTGTCCGCGTGGTGCACCCGCGGCGACAGCATCAGAGACGACACCGTGACTGTGCCCATGATTTCTCAACGGCGGCAGTTGTTGGTGGCGCGTTCGTGGTTTTCGCTAAACGTGCTACTGACAGTGTGTGTGTGTGTCCGTGTGGTGCACCCTCTCGGTTTTATTAGTTGGACTACTGTACATCTAGGAATTTACCCAGTGGAATAGTGCGTACCTTGAAACATATTTTTTGCGACAAAAAACTCGGTTGTTCCTCTTTGGTCTGATTGTTTTTGTCTACAGCTGTGCAAATTGTTTCACTTGTATCGACCCTGTGAAATAAAGACATGGAACTTTCAGGTCTATATGGACTAACCATTTTAATTGTTACCAAATCGTCCACCATCTGGTAAAGATACACCACACACGGTTCACAGGCTTCTTCCTAAGTGCCTTCCGTTGACGTCCGAAAAAAAAACACGGTAAGTTCCGGTGAATTCCGGCAAATCCGCTGACGTCCGGTAATTTCTGGTGAATCCAGGGAAATCCGGTGACTTCCGGTAAGTTTCGGTTTTACCGGTAGTGAAAAGAGTCTCATAATCCTGTAAAATAGATTTTTTACTGGAAATGAAATTCCGGTAAATTCTGGCTTTACCGGAAGTGAAAAAAGTACCAAAATCCAGAAAAAATAGTTTTTTGCTGGAAATGATATTCCGGTAAAAACTCTCTTGCAATAGGGTATCCTGGGTAAAATGCAACAGCTGTGTTTCACAAGGAAATGTGTTACGGTAGCTACGTTGGTTTGGACATAACAGTCTATTGTTTTCTAAGCAGTTGATTACTACACCTGCTGTAGGGTGTACCTCAATCAGTTGGATTAGCTTCCATACTGTGTCTTGGTGTAAGCAATGTAGCAGGTCCCAGCGTCCAAGGGTGCGGCCTTCAGCACCAATGTCACCTGTGGACATTTTAAGGTCTAAGGCGAGTACTGCTAAGGCAACTCCGACATGTGTTCTAGCATATACCCTCGACAGTGAGCTGCCTGCAACACTTGATCTAGTCTTTTTTTGCTGCGATAGCATTTAGTGGGACACTTCGCGTGTTTCGCGCTGCCTACAACGTTCTATATCGACGCGGGCCATTTTCGACACTCCGCTAAAAATTTCCACATCGACGTCACACCACTCGACAAGACTTTAACGTCACGCCGCACATCACGTCACCTAATTATGCCAGAAAGGGTCTCGGGCTATAAAACGAATGAAGCTAGGTTGGTGTAAAGCCGGCGAAACCACGGGCATAAAATTGGATGGAGCTTCCCGCTTGAAACTTGAGTGCGCGATTTTGGAAGTGTTCTTCAGTGACCACAAGATGGTGGCAGTTGGTGTCCAGTAGCACTGCGTAAGACGTCCAGGCAGCCACACCAATGACTGGTAATGATTCATGCATGCACATGCAGTTTCGTCGTTCCCTAGATTCAAACTTGGGAGCGCGATTTTCGAAGCGTTCTTCAATTACCCCAAGGCAGTCCTAGTTTGTGTTCAATAAAATTGTTTAACTGTTTCACGAAATGATTTATACCTAATACACCCTCATTGGTTTGAAAACGCTATGGAATCTTCGTCCGGTGTGTTACTCGGTTTAATACGAAATACCCATATGAACGTTATGGTTCACGCTAGCACCTTTACTGTTCATTCAATCCATCTGCTCTGAAATGAAACCTTAGCGGCTCCGACGTCACACCTCAGCTGTCTCAGTGTTTCACCTTACGGGTAGCGTAAGCGTGTTTTAGGCAGCCTGGGGTTCTTTTCTACAAGTTCCATCATGTATCTATTTGTCGAGAGTTTTCAAAAAATGCGAGATAAGCGTTGTGTTTTCTAGCCCTTGTCCAGACCAAAGCTCCCTAAAAAACTGGCAGATTCATCTAAGAAGTCATGAACTACTTACGTTAGCTCATATTTACCACAGCACTACATCTTTATTTATAACAGGATAGCTTGCTGGGCTGGTTGTTTCAACGACATATTAAAAAAGAGCGCAAAAAGGACTGGACACAAAGTAGAAGGACACTGCCGTGGCCAATGCCGAGCGAGGCCGCGTGCTCACGCAGCCAATCGTTCAAACAACGAGCAGTCTGTCCCAAGTAGACTCTACCACAGCTCAGAGGGATTTCGTAGACGACTTCCTGGACACAAGGCACGAACTGCTTGGCATGCCTCGTTTCACAAGGTGCGTTCCTAGGTTTGGTCCCGCTTGACATCGCACACAGTTTGGACAGTTTTTAGGGGTAAAGACAACGTCGACGTTGAAGTTTGCCGTTACACGTTTCAGATTGTGCGAGGTCTTGTGAACATAGGGCAGCACTTCGAACTTGTTTAGCCTTTTCCTAGTTGCCGTGTCAGAATTTTTCATCTTCTTAAGCAGGGGTTCAGCCACTCCTCTCACCAGAACAGGAGGAAAACTTGAAAGTTCCAGGCGATGTAGCTGACGGTCGAAGCTCTCACGTACGGCATGGGCACATGAATCTTGTAAAGCCGAGCGGAGGCATAGGTTGGCGATACCCCATTTTACTAATTTAGAGTGCGCCGAGTCAAATTGTAAACTAGCCTTTTTGATTTGCCGCGAATACATCCAACAGATATGGTCGGAGCCATTGAAGGAAAAACTTAAGTCCAAGAACTGCAATGCACCGTCCGCCGGCAACTCGAGCGTGAAACGTAAGTGGCTCGAGCACTGCTCGAACTTGTCGGACAGACTGAGCGGCTGAGTCCAGGCGAGTTTGAGGGTGTACGCTAATGAATACGACAAAATCATCTACACATCTACGGATCTTGACAACAGCGACGTCAGTCAAAGCCTGCGAAACGGTGCGGTCGAAGTTCGCGTGACAGATTTCGCACAATATCGGTGCAACACTAGACCCGATACAAATATCGCGTATCTGCAAATGAGCCTTGTCTTTATAGTAGACGAGGGTGGAGTTTAGGTAGTAAGTAAGCACCTCCAGAAAGGAGTCAGTCTGTATTCCACACGTATTCTGGAAGGCAACAGTACCCGATGCTTCAATCAGTTCTCTGACGGTGACAACAAGTTCATGATGTGGGGCAGAGTAAAACAGTTCTTCAACGCCACAGAGAACGCGTTGTTTATTAGCATTTATCACTGTCGAAAGAGAAAGAAGAGCATGTGCTTGCGCGTGCCACTGTGCGCGTGTGGAAGTTCTAGTAAATCTTTGGTTGTTAGCGTAAGTTTCGTATTTCCTCTTATTTTTTTCTGTCCTTTTTGCGCTGTTTTTCAATATCTCCAATAGTTAATTCAAATATTTGCACTCTGAGGACGACCCGGCTGCCCATGGGCCAAGGCTAGGACATGCAGGAGGAGCGGAAGCATTCTGTAGAAGGAATCTAAGAAAAGGTTGCCTCACAAGCACCAATGAACATTACCAAGGTTGGAAAAGAGGGCCTGTTGAAATAGTGTTTATATTTCTAGCTCCTGGAAAAGATGCTCCTTTGGCGAAAGGTGAGGTTGTGCTAATATTTATTCACATATTTTTTCCCGCTCAATGTCGGCTGCTGTCACTAAAGCAATAATGCCTTGTATGCGGCGTGTAAGTTCATCTGTTCTTCGCGCACGTCGAGCGTTTGTCTACCCTACAAATACACCCACATGCTTTTGTTTCACCACGATCTCAACCAATGAGAGCGCTTGCTTGGCTGCCTTCTCATTGCACATCTTTTGACTCTTCGTTAAGTTGCCCGTTGATTGCAAAGGACACATACTTAAACAATTATTGTCCTCTGTATTTGGGCCCCTTATTCACGGCTGTCTGGTGCCAGATGGGCCAGCCTTGCACAGTTCCAAAAAGATGCAAGTCAGGCATGCAAAGCCAGCTCACATAAAATGTCTCCATGCAGCTTGGCAACTCCTGTCGTGAGGGCCAAGCTGCCAAACACCTCCCCTCTCCCTCTTTTTTAGAGCGCAGCTCTTAGGCGCCCGTTTCCGGCTTGAGCGGCGTCACCGTCGCCGTCGCCGTCGCCGTCGCCGTCGCCGTCGGCGTAACCGCGCGGTGCATGTTGGGACATGCACCGCGCGAGCCCCCCCCCCCCCCCCCCCCCCCAGCGGTGCATGTTGGGACATGCAACGCGCGAGCCCCCCCCCCCCCCCCCGAGGTCACGTAGGAGATTGAAGGATGAGGGGAGGAGGAGAAGGAGGAGGATGAGGAGGGGTATACCCTCCCCTGAGTACCCTTTCCTCCTCCTCCTCCTCAAGAGCTGCGCTCCAATTCGGCGTTACAGGGAGTTGTAAACGGCTTTAATTTTTTTTAGTACGGGTATTAGCAGGCCACTGGTATGGGCCTTCGGCCTATCTGACGTACACCCGTCTCTCCTGAGCCAAAATAAATGAATGAAAATAAAAATTAAATGACCCTTCTATATATGCTGACCTACCGCCCTCCTCACCTCCGCCAAGCATAAAACGCACAAGGGCGACGGCGAGGCTTCCCTGAAAAGTCCAAACCAGAAGAAATATGACAGGCATAGACACATGAGCTTGACTGACGACAAGTTTAGAGCTAGCAAAGACGGGACAGAGAGATGAATGGAGCCGGACAAGACGACTTCGGCGAGCGTTTGTCTGCTTCCCCCGTGTGGAAGCAAAAAGCCCGGAAGATGGTGCTACTGGCCCAAGGACAAAACATAGGCAGGCGGGACTACAGCGGCGCTTGAAGGCTTGATGATTAGGAGACGGAGGCTGGTGAGCTTGAGCGGGAATTCGGAAGTGCTTAGAAGAGGCGAGAGGTCTACTAGCTCCTAATTTTACAAGGAGCCTTCAATGGCGAAAGCTTTGCGCGCATGCGGCGTCGAGCCCCCAGGGTGATGAGGTATGAGGTGACAACATGTTTACAAACTGTGGGGTTCTCTACGGAGGTCGCTCTACTAATAATCGCCGCCCGATCGGTATGCGCTTCGCCCGTCACCCAGGGAGTGTCATAAAACGACAAGACAGCGAATGGGGTTACTGCGCCTCCCAGTTGCCCGTCGTCGAGAGCCGGTAGTCCGGGCCAGCCGACCCTTGTTGTCGCCCGTCGTTCAGAGCTCACGGTCGGAGTCCGTGTCCAGGCCTGCGGATCGCCTTTCCCACGCCAGCGCTGCGTAGGCTGGCTGTATCGGGCCATCACTGACGAGTCTCGCTGCGGAACCACACCGGATCGTCATAGCCAGGTACTATGGCCAGGGCTCGCAGTTTCCACCGGTCTTGCTCCAGACCTCGCTGGTAGACCACTCTGGGGTTCACCAAGGGCCAGGCCAGGCAGCCCGGCTCCGATGTTCCAGCCAGCTTCAGCCTCGCGTAGCACCGACTGTCTCGCGCCAGCTCGTGTCTTCTCCCGCCGACCGCCTGTCACGGGCCTTCTGCCTCGTCTTTCACCCTCGGCTCCCACACTCCCCCCCCCCCACCCCCGAAGGAACGGACTTCG